>JAGKTI010008044.1:23558-34832 GCA_018397915.1 Birgus latro | reverse complement strand
TGGGAGTAATGATTAGCAGTGATGCAACCCTACTCTATCACATCATCAAAGTAATAAAAGCAGCCAGAAGCATGAGTAGATAAATACAGAGAACTTTCACTAAATGGAAAGGAACTTCATGAAGACCCTGTAGAAGTCTCATGTACTTACTGGATTAGGGTACTGGTGCCAGCTTTGTCCCCACTCAAAATACAAGATATAGCTATCCATAGAGGCCACTTAGAGAACCTTCACAAGTAGAATCCAAGGACTGCATCACCTCCAGTACTGGAAAAGACTAGGCCAGTACAAACTACTCCCTGCAGGAGAGAAGTGAGCCATACGGAGTAATGATTCTGTGGAAGATCGTGGAAGGCAGAGTACCAAATATAGGGATAGTAGTAAACCATCTTCCAACAAGAGAGAGAGAGACTGCAACATCAGAGGGACCCACTGCACCACACAGTGAGAGAGGACACAAATCAATTTCATTCACAGTGGTCATCAACTGCTCAGCTCTCTATCTCAAGAAATCCAGCAGACCTTGACTGTTCAACTGCCTCCCTCAAGCAATTTGAGAACTTGCAAGAAGCTGCTGGATTCATGGTTAAGTGATCATCCCAGCCACCCACCAACACCATGATACCCCATGCTTCATCACGATGGCCATTTCATCAGTAGCAGATGGAATTAACTGAAGTTAGCAATTAGGTAGGTGGAATAGATGGCATCCTAGCAACTTGACCGTAGCAATTTATTCTGCATATTACACCTTTTGTAATAGTCAGGGCCAGATCCACCACCCTAAATCCATGACTGTAAGTGCTTAATTAAAATGATAAATACATCTTTAGACTGATGGGCTTAATTTTGGCCTGTCACAGAAAAATTGCTTGCTGTCCCCTTCAGTCCAATGATTTATTTTATTATATTGTTGCAGTGCTCACCTAAACGTATTTAGCTCAGGAACAGTGCATAAGTAGTGTTAGGGTTAATTATGGCAATATCTGTGGTGCAGGAGAGAGATGCCTTCAGTTGGTGGCACTGATATAATCAGGCATGACCTCAGCCTGGTTATACAAACATTTTTCACCTCCCTCACTGTCTCAGAGAAGGGAGATAGAATACTGCAAAAGAATCAGCCTTTAGTCCACCAGGTTCACATACAGCTGAGCCTGAGGCCACAACAACTCCAGCAATAATAATAAATTCTCCTTAGTTACAGCGCCAGTTTTATGGAAAGGAAACCATTTCTCTCATTTAAACCTTTGATCCTGGAGATGTCATTTTCAGTTTATTTGTGCCATGTCCTTATTTTTATTTTTTACTTGAAATGCTTTTCTTGCTGGAGGAGTTAGATATGCCATATCCTTCATGTAGCTTTTCTTAAATTGAGAAACATTGTATGGTATCTTCAAGAGTAAGGTTAGAAAAAAATCACCACCACCTAAATTCAAATGATTACAGTACTTAGGACTGACCGAATTCTGCATTATAGCCCCCATCAGTCAGATAACATTATATTTATTTATCCATCATCCAATCCTGTGTCGCCCAGTGAGGAGCATAGGAACCCGGGGCTAGGCAAGTTGGTCCTGACAGCCCCAGGTTCCTATTCTCCTTGCTGGGCAACATAGGATTGGATGATGGATGGATGAATAAATAAATATAATGTTATGTGACAGATGGGGGATATAATGCAGAATTCAGTCAGACCTAAATAATCCTTGGAATTTAGGTGGTGGAGATTTTTTTTTTTTTTTTTTAGCTTTCTCTTGCAGATACCATACAATGTTTCTCAATTTATTTATTATTTAATTTATTTTTATTTTTGCTGCCTCAATACATTTTTCTTCACATTTTGTAGAGACCAGTTATAGTGACTAGCTTAGAAACAGTATCAGTTAATTCCTCTAGAACGTGATTTCTCTCCTTGACATGAATCAAATATGAAGGCAGGAAGACTAAAATAAAATCCATTACCAGAGTGAGGGGTTGCTTGGTTGGATAGTTGTCAGTGAGTGAGCTGTTTTTGTCATCTCTTCAGTAGCGATATCTTACTTATTTTATTCTTGTTTTCATCTGATTATTTTAGTTAGAGTGATTGGTTTTGAAAAATATTCTGTATTTACTACTTCAGTTTGCCAGTATTTTCTTTTGTTCATTTATTTATTTGTTTTAATGGGAAGACAAATTGTTACGAAGTAGAGACAGAAATGCCTAGGGATCCTTTTGTCAGTGTTAGCCTTCATGGGATGCAGCAGGCAGTGCACCACACACACACACATGGTATAGTTATTTAATATAATTTTTCTTTTTCAGGGTGCTGTGTGATCTTCAGCTACAATGTCAAACATCATTGTGCTGTTAGCTGCTTGTTCTGGCTATCCAGTGTCCAGTCCAACATACCTCATTCTGTGCATACTCATCTCCATGGAGGAAATACAGCTGGTAGGCCCACTGTAGTGAATTTATTTTACTTATTGATATTAGGTCACTCGTACAGTTTGAATGCTATGTTGTGGTTGCCTGAAATATGATGCATCTTAGGAAGTAGGAATGAGACTCCTTGGGTACTGTACTAGCCAAATCACTCCTCTAGTCTGACTATATTTGTCCGTAAACTGAGCTGAAAGGGGTTATGGATCGTTTATCAGGTTTGCACAAATTCAGCACAGTAACTCTCAACTGTTATGGTGTTCTGAGAGGGTGGGGAGTTGCAGGAGTAGTTGTAGCTGTAATTCATCTGAACGTGAAATCAGTACTCTTCAGACTGAAGTTACCCACTCCCCTTCCTGCAGTTCACAATCACTTATTTAGAGGTTAGGGAAGGAGGTAAGTTGAAGGGTATTTGGATAACCAGATAGTGATGATATGAGATATAGCTTTGGTGCTTTATAACTTAAGCCTTTGACCTAGTAGCAGGTAACTCAGCCACTGTGCTATACAAGGCCACAAGATCATTCACTTTACCATTTATCTTTCCTAGATGTTAGCTTTTGTAATAATTTTATTTACCAGTCAGCTGCCTTCACTAGGATTCCAACTCTGGCACTATCAGATTGACAGCTTCATGGCAATAGTGATAACCACTTGGCCAAATAGTCGTAAATGGTATCACGGAAATTCCTAACCTGAAGTTCGTAAGTGGGAAAGCAACTGTCCTTATTCCGGCTAACACAAGATTAATTTATTCAGCTGAGCCTGAGTCATAGGAGCTTAAGGGCATTGAAATAGCTTATATAGAGAGCATATATCTATCTCTATCTACCTGTATCTATCTGCCTGTCTATCTATCTGTATCTCTGTTTATATCTTTCTAT
Organism: Birgus latro; assembly: GCA_018397915.1. Classification (NCBI taxonomy): domain Eukaryota; kingdom Metazoa; phylum Arthropoda; class Malacostraca; order Decapoda; family Coenobitidae; genus Birgus; species Birgus latro. Next base: position 31,530 of record JAGKTI010008044.1, on the reverse strand, counting down.
CTATCTATCTGTCTATCTCTGTCTATCTTTCTATCTGCCTGTCTGTATATCTCTCAGTACTGGTATCTATCTATCTGTCTATTTATATACATACAGGTAAAGGGTTACCTCATATGTATTTTAATGCCAGTGACTGCTAGTGATTCTCTCAGCTGGAAAAAACCTGGTGTTAGCCTGTATAAAAATGGCCAGTATATACCCAGTGAATTGGTTTGTATTCTGAGTGGCTGTGGATAATTTCGTGGCATCATTTTTTAGCAGTTTATCCTGCAGATTACACCATGGTATTCTCTTGCTTGTTGCTGATGGAAAGTATATTGTGATTAATAGGATATAAATTAATTAAGAGAGACTGCTAGGAAAGAGGTGCTACAAAAGCTTCCTATGCCACCAAGAAAACACCCAATGAATTATACATGTGAATATTGTCATTATTATTTGTATTCAGAAATATACTGTAATATTTCCATGATTATTAGTATTTGATGTACTGTCAAGGACACCATTATATAGCATGTGGTTTGCCCAGTTCTTTCATATCAGGCACTCAGATTATAATATTGTATTTAGCATACTGTATAAAGTACAACCTTGTGAATCTGGTAATAATTTTTCAAAAATCTCTTCGTACCAAAATATATTTTTCCATTCAAATATCCTTCCAGCATTATTCACAGCTACCCATTCATTAACCAATTATTAATTTCCCTTTTTGTGTTGACCTGGGACTGGGTTACTCCATAATGTGGTCCCTTATGGGCCATGTCCAGTTGGAGTGCCTTAACTCATTAGACCACCACATGTCTGTCTTCTTGAATATTACCACCCAGTGTAGTAAGTGGTATACTGGGTTGCAAGAAGCCGCTTGGCTTGCCATTCAGTGAAGAGCCACCTGAAGATGACACTGCTTCATCTGAGTGGATGATGGGTAATAGTAATATACCTTAGTGCCTTTCTTTTTGCCAGATGGAAATGAGCCACTTGCACAACTTGATTACTGTGTTGTTGCATGAAATTCATTGAAACATGGTTATTATTAAGTAGAAATGAATCTCCATGGTTAGTAGTCATATCAAGCCTCCAAATCTGACTTCATTGTGCCATCAGCAGAATTGAAAGGGTTAGGGATATTAGTCTGATTCGAGTAATGCGACAAAGGGTACAGACAAACAGACAGTCGTATGCTTCCACATGCTATAAAATGTGTACCAAGACTCCTGAGCATGAGCAAAAGTTTGTAGATGCTTCTCCTACTGCCATTGCATGAAATATTTTATGTGATAACATAAAGTAGTAGCATTCTCCTTTTGGGGGATAGGAAGGATATTAAAGGATGTTTGTTTCAACTGGGCACCTTCACTACCTGGTCATACTGGTGTCTCCACATGCAATTCTCTCGCACCAGCAAAAAATGTGGGAAAGATGGATGTTCTGTTGTTTGGAGAGGAATGAGAAATATGGAAGGTTTTACACAGTGCTGACAGAGGATTGTTGGCAAACTTTTGCTCATGGCTGTACATCACAATTGAACTCAGTAAATCCTTGCTGTGTCACACATTCGATGATACAGGATGGTCCAAATATAACCCAAGTATCATTTTTTCCCATGCTTCTTGGGCTTGGTACCTCACCCCATCCTTAGCTGGGAGGGAGAGGTCAGGATGATGATAGTTAAGATAAATATGATCTAATGACTGTGGTATTGTGGTGATTATTGTGGCGACTGATGATGATTACGATGATGTGGAGAACAGCTCAGTCAACATTACCAGTGCCTACCCTGCATCATTTTCTGTTTCCTATAACCTTGTTTCATACTTAATAGTGACTGCTTCCCTACACCCATAGACTGAGTGGTGGTTGATTAGCTATTTCTTAAAGCTAAATTCCGCACTTGCTTTAGTGATCATAAAGCTGAATATCTGAACTTGCTTTGGTGTCTCCACTGATTGCATATATTTCATTCATTTTAAATAGGTGAAGATTTTTGTCCTTGCGCAGTTTATTTCCTGTAACTCGTGCCAAAATAGGACAGCACTGCTCCATGACTAGCACCGTATATTATTAACTATTAATCTCATGCTACAGCTTAGTATTTCAAGATGGAGATCTAGTATTTGAAGCCGAGATATAATAAAAGAGTATAGTTGATTCTCTGTTTCTTAAAGCAGTCAAATTATCTGCGTTCCCCACACCACCAGACTGAGATGTTCCCACAACATACTAGATATGTATGGACAATCCTGTATTACATGTTCATTAACTTGGTGCCGTCAACTGGTGGTTGCTGTTGTTTTAGTCCCAGACTCATCTTTAGTAATGCTGCAGCTGAACTGATATTTCACCGATTTCAGTATTTTTGCCGATATCAAGCCAATGTCAGTATTTGCTCTCTGATGCAACATATCACTTATGAGAAGAAAGTGCCAGTATGCATTTGTTTTTGGATTTTTATCGTTGTCTGATCTCTCTGTGGGTGTTGATATTCACTGCTGGTATACATGTAAACCCAGTTGATTGAGTTTCTGCTAACTAAACTAAGAAAATTAATTGAGGATGCCACTTGCTTACAGAAATAGACTACTGGTATTTAGACAGACACACATAGGTTTACTGGTTAATGTGAAAAAGATAATGCAGTTGAGGATAATTTCCAGTTTAAGGATAATTTTGAGTTTAAGATCTCATTTGCAAGAAGCCCACATTATTCTTTGATCAAGTAGTATTTAGTTTCTAGAGTATTCACTCTTTGATGAATCTGGGGTCATAACAACAGATAAGAGAAACTATATGTGGCAATATTTCCATAATTTTCTGTTAACAGTAAAAAAAAAAAAAGTGACAAATAACAAGGACTTACTGAAAGATACCATGTTGCATATTTTTTATTAGCTCACAGTAAATGTAGGTGTTTACATTTTTTTCCTCCCTGTGAAAGATATTATTGCATTTTATTCCTGTTGATGGTATTGATGAGTTTTTACATTTTATTCCTGTTGACCTGTTATGATGTATACTATTTTTTCTTTACATTGTCATTCATGTGGATTTGTAATGGTGTGCAGTAATGTGCATTTTTACATTTTTATTCATTTTGACATGAAATGATTTTTTCTTATTCCTATTGACTTGTGATGATGTACACAATTTTTCTTCTTTACATTGTCATTCATATGGACATGTAATGAAATATGTCTTTTTCTTGTCATTTTCAGCTTTGCCAAATCATTAGCTTTGTGTTAATATTTTGAGGTGCTCTGATAAACTGTATAATGGAGGAAGTCATTTAAAATGCTGTTGGTGTGGCTAACTGTGTAGTGTTGGAGGTGTTGGTTGGCTGTGGTGGGAATGTGTGGCTAAGTATTGGAGCAAAATGGGAAAAAAAAAATAATGGATGACAACCGCATCCATTGGCAGGGTGGTGTCAGTGGACTTCTGTGAAATGGTGATCAAATGCCATTCACAACCCATTTCCATTCACATTCATTCATTTGGATGGAGGTTGCTCTTAAAAAAAAAATCTGTAGGTACTGTATATATTTTTTTCTGTTTGTCTAGGTTTGCTTTGAATGTATGTGGTATGATAATGAGACAGTGGTTAAGCTAGAGGTCTTGTACTGCTTTCTGTGGTTCATCAGATTTAACTGGTCAGAGGTTATTGTCCTTTTGCAGCTTATTTCCCATACATTGGAGACAGAAGCAGACAATACCGTGGGTCAGCATCCTTTCCAAACTTATTCATCATTAGCACTATACAATAGTCATGTGTTAATCTTGTCATAGCACAGCATTGAAGATGAAGCGATTGCAATTTTACCCCTAGTTAAAGTAATAAAGTATAGGTGATTTTTATGGTTTTCAAGTCTGTGGAGGTCTTGTTGGTATGTGGTGGTTGTATATGTGTTCAAGTTTGTGTTTATTGAGGCCCTCCTGGTTGTCCTGTGACTGTTTATCAATGAGGGATCTTTTGCATTGAGAGCACCAGTTATTCTTGCATTAGGGATGTTCTGGAATGGGGAAAGTCATGGAGTAGATGGTACGAGTATGTAGTGATTATGTAAAGGAAAATACGTGCTGATGGTTAGACGAGTGAGGTGAAGTCAGGATTCCAGGGGCTTATGTGGCAAGTAAATGTGTTTGGTCCTTTTTGGATATATCAGTGCCACCACATGAAGATGGCTTTCTAACATTCCCCTTGTATATACACAGCCCGTGTAACTACAAGCCAGAATACCTAACTGCTTCTGCTGGCCTATCACCAGTTCTAAATTTTAAGGGTATTGGAGCACTTCAGTGTATAAATATGCATAGTATTGAAATATAGTTTAACATTCTTTTGAGACCTAATCGCACGTTTAGCACACTGTTACAAATTGAACATATAAAATTGTGTTTTTCACTTGTGTATAATGCCAACAAAAAGTAATTCCTCACATAAAAACTTATATGTATTCCTGTAAACTGATATTTGATGATAAATGTTTTAAGTGATGACTAGGTTCCAGCAAGAATTTTTTTCCCTCAAGTAGTTAAGAATGATATCCAAGACTGCAAATTAGTATCAAAATATGCTGAGAGGGTTTAAGTATCAAAATATGCTGAGAGGGTTTAAGTAATTTTTGCAGATTAATACAAGCATTAGTGTTAGTTGAATTAACCTTGATCTTTCACAGCACATCTTTGTGATTGATTATGAAGTATAATATGTGAAATGATGATGATTATGTGAAATTGTTCATATTTTGACTGACAGTTTGTACTGAAAATGTAATAGGTGAAAGTATCTTAAATGAGGAATTACTGATATAGGTTTCACAGTGGGGCATTTTTACATGAATACTACAAGATATATATGTATATACAGTACTCATATGTAAAGTATGAAAAAGTAAATTGTTGATACCTCTTGTTGGCGTTATACCACAAATGAAAAGTTTTGTGTTACTGTTATTACAGTATTACTTTTGATGTGTTTGTAAACTTGATTTTGCTATATAGTTATTGACTGCACTAGACACCCTCCATCCATCCACCTCCTCTGCTTCTTCTCCTTTTTCTTCTTTTCCCTTCTCCTTCCTCTTTCCTTCACTTCCATACCATACCATCCGGCCAACCTCTTTGCTGCCCACCCTACCACCACCATCACTGCCCTGCCCTGTCACCCACCCTACCACCACCACCACTACCCTGCTACCTTCCCTACTACTGCCCTGCCATCTGTCCAACATTGCCTTGCTCTACGTTAGCTTCTACCATACACTGCCCAGTCCTCTGCCCTGCTTTTTACCTTACACTGAATTGTACCTTACTGTGTACTCTTCCCTGCCCATCATATACTGTCTACCAGATCTTGCCCCCCTCCCATGCCCTAACTCCTACCCTACCCTGCTCATCCCTCTACCCTGTGTCTGTCTTATCTTACCCAGCCATCTTCGTACCCTGCCCTGCAGTTCTGTCCTATCCAGTAACCCCTGCCCTGCCTTGCTTTGGCTTACTCTGTCCTGTCCTACTCTGCCCTGCACCCTCGTCTTGCACTCATACCTTGCTCTCTTCAGCTCTTTCCATGCTCTGCACTCTTCTGCTCTATTCTTTCCTTGCCTGCCCCACCCCTTGTATAATATGCCTAGTATTATTATTTATACTGTCAGTAATTTAGGTTCTTAATTAGCTGAGTTATGTTTTCTGTATGTGCTGAAATGTCTGTCAAGTAATCACCGAATGACTATATTGCGAAATCTTGTAGGCCACTTAGAATACTTAAGACTGTAATTTAATGCTAGTCACGAAGAGGTGCTTTGGAAAGGGTGTTAAATCCGTCCCGAGCTGTCTTTCCTGAATGTAAGAATTATACAAAGTCAGAAAGTTCTGAGTCCTCCTCCCTGCATATCTGTTCGTTATTGGCTTTTCTATATACAGTAGTATGTACGGTGATCTCTTCCTCATACCACGTATCAGTTTTGTTTAATGTTCTTTTTCTACCAGTTTTCCTCTTATTCATAGATTTTCAAAGTCCATGTCTAATCCACATTTTGTAATTAGTGAATTAAGAAGAACTAGCATCATATTCTAGTGTTAATCTGTATTGTCTCGGTAATGTATTTTTTCCCAACCATTATTCTTTTCTGAGATTTTCAGAGTCCACGTCTTATCCATTTGTTGTAGCTAAAGTACCAGAAAGGACTACCATCATATTCTAGTATCAGTCTATTGGTACAGACTAGAAATCAAGATGGAGAGGGGGCACTTTTTTTTCTTATAGTTCATTGTCTCAAGTTGGTGGAGTTTTTTGTCCATTTGTAGCATATTTAGTCCAGTGCCTGAGTGAGATAAATACTATGGCTCAGCATCCTTCCAATGGCACTTCATCCTGACTAGCATCGTATTCTTGTGTTAATGTATCAGTGCAGGTAAAAAAACAAGCATGAGAGAGAGCATTTTTTTGTTTTTGCCTTGTAAGTATAGGGACTTCTTCTCTCTCTCAGGCTCCTATGACTCACCCTGCTGTTGTTTCATCTGGCATCAGCTGGAACATAATACTAGGGTTATGCCAGCCATGAGGGGGTTAGTGGTGATGGTATTAACACCCTCAGGCTCCTTGGACACACTCCCAGCTGAATAAAATAAGTCTCCTGTCAGCTGGAATGGACTACTAGAGTTGACCCCAGCATCAGAGGGTTAATGCCAAGTTAACTCCCTAATACATTAACCCCCAGATGCTGGAGTCAACTCTAGTAGTCCATTCCAGCTGATGGGAGATGATTTTATTCAGCTGAGAGTGAGTCATAGGAGCCTGAGGGAGTTAATACGGTCACCATTAACCCCCCACATGACTGGCATAACTCTAGTGTATTATGTTCCAGCTGATGCCAGCTGAAATGCTGTGGGGGTCATAGGAGCCTGTGAGACATGGTAAATAAAAAGGTTGGGGGCTGTAAAAATTTGTCCAAGGACCATATACCTTTTTTGGAATTTTAAATAAAACCCCCTTCTTCCTCTCTGTGTCTTCTTTGTATATGTCCTCTGTTTGTCACCCATGTGATGTGTCACCCTTGAGTGATGTCAGTGTCACGTAGTGTGTCTCCTGTGGTATGTCTTGTATATCCCACTCTGTGTCACCTGTGTCACCCCTGTGTGATGTCAGTGTCATGTGGAAAGTGTCTGCCTGTGGTGTGGAGTGTGTCTGTATGTGGTGTGTGTAAGTATGTAATGTGTAAGTGTCTTGTATGGTATCTGGCTGTGTACATATGTATGTATTCGAAGAGAGTTCGTTACTTGAGCTCCCCTCCTTCCAAAGGCAGGCTGCCCATAGCAACCTGCCACATTTTTAAACATTCCTCTATCACACCGGGACTTGAACCCGGGTCTGAGCGATTGCTAGGCAAACGCTCTACTCACTCTGCCACCGTGGCCCCGAGAGTTTAGTCGCTGAAACTCCTACTGTATTTTATTTGTTTGGTGTCTTAAGAAATTAAAGGGATACTGAGGTATAACGTGTAGAGTGAGTAACTAAGGAAAATGTGTTAGTAAGGGATACTTAGATGTAACGTGTAGAATGAATTGCTTAGAAGGAGGCATTACGAAATCTCCAGTCACTTACACTCGGGTTTTCGTAATATCTCTTCCTAAGCGACGACTCACTCTACACGTTATACCTAAGGTATCCCTAATTATAACATTTTCTTTAGTGACTCGCTCTACACGGTATACCTCAGTATCCCCTTATTTTGTTAAAGATCAAATAAAATACAATAAGAGTTCCAACTATGTATCTCCATATATATATAGGGAGAAAATCAAAATTGGAACTTTATACATTTTGCATTTTTCTAATGTTTTACAATACTTTCTTTAACCCCTTCAGTCCGAGAGATGTCCTAGTTATTTTTGCTACTCAGACGATTTTGTCCAGCTGTGAGAGAAAGAGACAGACAGACAGAGCGCTTGGGGGGAAAAAGGGCTGGGGAAGAGAGCT
>JAGKTI010008044.1:0-18585 GCA_018397915.1 Birgus latro | reverse complement strand
AATTGCCTAGTGCAGGAACAAAAATTACAACATTGCTTGTCATAAAACTGACATTTTCTATGAAGTTCTCAAGGTAGAAAACGATTTTTTTTCCATAAGTATTTTGATGCACTAACAACGAGCTCAGACTTCATGAAGCATTTACAATATTGATATTATTTTTGGCTAATGCTACGCAACTATACTCAGTACATAGCAACTCAGCGGAACTGAAAGGCTTATGACATGCTAGATTTTTTTTTTTTTTTACGTTACGTGTCCGACTCTGGGCAATGGCTTCAGGGCCTATTTCTCGGAGGCAATGACCTATCCCAAGGCCCAGTAGTCCTCCTACACCTCCACATGTCACCACTTCGGCGCCAACACCCACCATCCACATTGAATACATGCTAGGGCTGTCTCTTACAAGATTGGTGTAGTGGTATTAGCGGGGGTATTTTTACAACATGTCGGCGGGTCATCTGGTAGAGCAGGGAAGTCTGCTTTTAGGACATTCAAATCCTCAAACTGTCCCCTGGCAGCCGGGATTCGATCCTGGGTTCATTAGGGTAGGGTAGGGTAGGGTAGGGTAGGGTAGGGTAGGGAAGAGTACTTACCGGTACAAATAAACGAGAGAAAAATTGAGACCATATAATTGATAACTCGATCACCCTGCTAGGCCTTTCTACCTTTTTTTTTTTTTAGTTCGAAAAAAGCACAAGGAAGGGTGCGAAATTAACATCACAATCTGGACTTTCACAGCAAAATAAAAATAAGGTAATTCTTGCCCTTTCCTAGCCTTAAAAAAAAAAAAGATGCTGTTTCATTTAGATTTCATATTATCTAGTCCTTATATTTCTCAGTAACAATTAAACCTGAATATACTTTGAGATTATAAGCATATTTTGTACGTCAATTAATCTCAGAGCAATAAGATGTATTGTTGAACTGAAACAGGTTGGGTCTGAATACCTCTTGCCTTCCCTCGCATCATTATAGCTTAGATATTTTTTTCACACCTTTTCTCTGCGTATTCTCTTCCTCTTCCTTTTTCTTTCTCTTCCTCTTTTCAACCCTCCTCTATCCTCCATCATTCCCTGACTCCTCCCTCACTCTCTCTCTTCCTGCACCTCTCCCTTTCCTACCTTCCGTTCCCTCAGTCCCTCTCCCCTAGCTCTGCCTCCATTTCACCCTCTCTTTCCTGTTTTATGGTCTTCTCCCTGTCTCTCCCTTCCTACCCTTTTCAACCATTCTTCCTCTCACTTTCCTCTTCCCCTTCTGCACCCCTTCCCCTCTCTTTCCTCCCCACCTTTTCCTCTCTCCCTCACTACTCCTTAATTCTCATTCTTCCTTCCTCACCTCCCTCTCCCTTTTCCTGTCCCTTCTCTCCTTCCTCTCTCTTCTTCCCTCTCCTCCACATCTTCACCCTCTCTCCCACACTGTCTTCTCTAGTCCAACTACTGCTTGCATTCCTCTTACCTATCATCTCCCTAATCTATATCCCGCTGTATATATATATGAATCCAGCTTAATGCACCTTTATATATCGAACTGTCTATCTATCTACCTACCTATTCATCAATTTATCTATCTATACATCAATCTATATTTATCTCTCTATTCACTCATTCATCTATCTATCAATCTGTCTACCAATCTACTTAAGGAAGTATGTATCTATCTATCTGTCTATCTATCCATCTATTTATCACCTCACCCTCACATTCTCCTTGCAGTCCAACAGCATCCCATCCACCATCGACACTGCTCATTTGATAAACTGGATGAACGAAATAAGAAGCAAATCCCTCTCTCTGAACGATCAATTATGGAACACCTGTCATATATGCAATTAGCCTGCATCCCACATTACAGAGTGCAGTCAGCAGCGATAGAGGAAATCCAGACGTGTTTTACCTCCGTTAAATGTTACTGGAGATTATTCTGTGACGCTGACAAGGTTCCTACACGTGGTGACGCTGTGCACTTGGGAAAATCCGTAGCACCTCTTCTTTAGCGACTTATTTTTCACAGTAGCCTTTACTACTCCCTTATATGTATCGTTTAATATCGACATGGATTTGATCAGTAACAGAAAAGGCAATTACTGGAGTGAAACCTCAGGAATAAATCACTTAGGAAGAGATGTTAGGAGAAAAAAGACTTAGAAAACGAATGATAAAAAGGAAGGAGAGCCTGAGATTTAAAAAAAAAAAAACTTACCTTTTAACATCAAGGAGAGTAGAGGTACCGCTGTCTGTCTGTCTGTTTGGGTGGATGGATGGATGGATGGATGGATGGTTACTGACTGCTGATTGACGTTTTACAAGCCCGCTCGTCCATCTGCAGACAAAAAAATCATCATTAACAACAACAACAACAACATCATCACACCATCATCGCAGAAGGATGTTATACCAGGCAAGTAATTCGTTCCCCTCAGAATACTGCAGGGGTGGGTGCGGCTATCACAGGTGTCCATTGTTTGTTTGTTTTTTTTCGCTCTTAACACCAGTCAATGAGTAGAACAAAATTTTGTCACTCAAAAATTGTCTTTAAATCAGTCAGTAAACAGTAAGTCAGTCGATAAATCAGTCAGTATATCAGTCAGTTAATAAATCAGTTAATAAATCAGTCAATAAATCAGTCAGTATATCAGTCAATAAATCAGTTAATAAATCAGTCAATAAATCAGTCAGTATTTTAGTCAGCCAATAAATCAGTCAGTATATCAGTAAGTTAATAAATCATTTAATAAATCAGTCAGTATATCAGTCAATAAATCAGTCAGTATATCAGTAAGTCAATAAATCAGTTAATAAATCAGTCAATAAATCAGTCAGTATTTTAGTCAGTCAATAAATCAATCAGTATTTTAGTCAGTCAATAAATCAGTCAGTAAATAAATCAGTCAGTCAATAAATGAGTCAATAAACAAATCAGTCAGTAAATCAGTAATTAACAAAAATAATTCAGTCAGTTAATATCAGTGAGTGAATCGGTCAGCCAGTCAGTTCATCATTAAATACGCCAGTCAGCCTATAAATGAGTTAATCAGTAAATAAGCCCGTGCAGTATATCAGCGAGTTTCAGAGCTGAATGAATACTGGTATGAATACTGGTAACCTGGAACGCAATACTGTGTTGTAAAATCCGGCTGCAATGAGAACGGTGATATTCAGTGATTTTACGAGTATAATTTGATCTTGAAGTTTACCATCTCAAGGCAATTTTCTCCGCCTCGAGGGGTTGGATACTCTCTAAATTCACTACTACAGGCCTCTCTTAAGCTTAACTTAATCGCAAGAACAAAATAACAAGGCATCAAGCACAGAAAAACCAGATGGATAAAACAAACTTCACTCAGTACCTCAGGACCGACGTCCAACGCATCCTCCCCGTCCGAGAGCTGAGGGTGACTGAGGAGTGAAGGGAGGGGTTCGGGTTCAGAGGCTTCGAAGACAAGGGGTTTGAAATCTCGATCTGGAATGTTGCATCTGACTTCGCAGGATGGACGAGGAGAGGAGAATGCTGAATCCTCCTAAGTCTTTTGTTCCTCCTATGAAAAGAAAAGAGAAATTGTTAGTTATGTAAATTACCATACCTTGAATCATTGCTCCACGCTGTATTATACTACTTTTACTCTACCTTGGCCTAAAATGGACGACTTTCTACCATGAAGGTCAAGTTGTAGCGACAGATTAACAGTAGAATATGATGCTAGTCATGAAAAGTCCCATGGAAAAAATAAAGAGCTTTAGGATTGTGTGTGTGTGTGTGTATGTGTGTGTCATTGAGCTGTGTGAAGTACGTTACACAGGAACGAAAATCTATGAAAATTTAGGCCACGTTAACGTGAGAAGAGTATAGCACTAGGTTATATCACTAATCCCTCCCATGTTTCCTATTCCCTTCTTGAATACTAAGCTATAACATGGGATTAGCCCAGAATAGGATGCTAGTCACGAAGAAGTGCTATGGAAAGGATGCAGACCCACAGAGTTGTCAAATTCTGCATTAACGAGCTGGAAAAATTCTTGGCCAGGTTAAGGTAAAATGATTATAGTTATGATAGGAGAATTATGGTTGGTTATATAATTTCTTAATATAATGATAGCAAGAGATTATGTGTAAGCTTAACCCCTAGAATTAGATGGGTTTTTCTTATGTTTATTTCCTGTTACTTCCTCTACATTATATTCACACAGGAAAAGCCCTCTCGATTAAGGAGCTCTTGAAGGCTAAAATAAGGAAGTTCAGTTAGTGTCTGTCTTAATAAAATCGTCTGGAGAGCGTACGAACACACACACACACACACACACGCCTTGGTGTGCAACGGTGAAAGTCGGCGCTGGTTCCATGTCATTTAATCGTGCATGACAGACACCTGGGAGGGTAGGGAGGCAGACAGGAAAGCAGGCAGGCAGTCAGGATGATGGATGGCGAAATAGTTTAAAGCAGAGGTGAGCAGGTAGGTGGGTAGGTAGGTAGGCAGGTATGTGTAGGTAGGCAGGCAGGAAAATGAATGGAGAGACAGACAGGTAAGTAGGTAGGTAGGAAAATGAATGGAGAGACAGACAGGTAAGTAGGCAGGTAAGTAGGTAGGTAGGGAGATAATCATGGAGGAAGGAAAATGAATGGAGAGACAGAGAGGTTAGTGGGCAGGCAGGTAGGAATGAAGAATGGAGAGGCAGGCAGCTAGGTAGGCAGGCAGGCAGGAGGATGGAAAGCAGGTAGGTAGGCAGCAGGGTGGCAGGTAGGCAGGTAGATAAACAACGAACAGGAGGATGAATGGAAAGTAGACACAGGGGCAGAGAAGTGATTATAGTTCATTCACCTTTACCTGTCCAAGATTTAAGCCCATTGTAGCTTATTTCCCTTAGCTCAATGGCAGGATGAGATAATATTATGGCTCTACATTCTTTCCAGAGCACTTCCTCGTGTCTAGTCCTTTCTCTCTCTGGTGCTGGTGTTATAAATACTGACGAAAGCATAATATAAGAGTAAGTGATGAATGAGAAGTATAATTCTTACAGCCAAAGTTTATATGGGAATATTAACAGTACAATATACTATATTGCAGCAATAGCCTATTGAGCGACAGGACCTGATGATTACTTTATATTCTGTAATAGTTTCCTCATGGCTACACTTTTACTACTAAGCTTTGTGTTTTTATTTTTTTCTGTGTTTTTGTGTTTTTCATTAATCTTCTTGCAGTAGAAATGCAAGCGAGCACTGAGAAACTTACTTAGAAGCTTGTGTTTGAGGCTGTGACAAGTAGGAATATCATAACCTTCGGTTAAATTTACTGCTTCATCCATCAGCGTTTTCTTAAGCTTATTCTTTCCTATCAAATCACACGGACTTTTCATAATCATCAGCTCTATTTTAAGCAGCATCTCATATGCTTTATCTGACACAGCAATAAGACCTTCATTGTATTCTTTAAGTACAGTGAGGTCAGCTGCTTTATGAACTGTCTGATGGGGTGATGCTACTTGTATTACATCTCTCAAGCACTCATCACAGGTGGTCTCCGTGTTTTTTTTACGCTGTGAACACAGTAGCCTACAAGACTGTACAAAGAATCACTCTCTGTCACTGACAAATTCCTTCTTAACTTCATCTGTGAAGTTAGAAGTAAACGAGAGTACCTATATAGGAACTCAAAGGTAAACTATATTATATTCTGGACCTCTTAGAAACTTGTAACATTCATAGACGGGTGACTGAAGAATCATGTAGGTACACGCCCACGTAAAAATATACATAAAATGCACGTAGCACACGTAATACAGCACACGGAAAAGAAGACACGATGCACGTATTGTCACAACACACGAAATAATAAGAGTACATGTAGAATTCACATCAAAAGATTATGTACGGATAATGCACGTAATAATACTCGTAAAAACACGAGACATATAACAGAAAAAACACGAAAAGTAAGCGACATACATATGAGCATAGCATTCGATGTATTAAGGTAGGTACCTAGGTATTAAGATGGCACTATTATTTCATGAATAGTACTTTTTTCCACGTAGTCATAATACACAACACACAGAAGAACATGAATAATAATAATAATAATATATGCAAAGTCGCACATAAATAACAATAAGCAACTATTATGGACATAGTCTGAAAATATCGTGACTGATTTGTGAATCATCAAATTCATTCTCAATGATTAACCCGTCTTGATGCTCTGATCTCCTTCAGTATTCCCCTCTTACATTGACAGTTGTTATTTGTTATATTTCTACAGCAAAGAGGAACAACATTCCAGTAAACTGCATGAAAACATTCATTAAGGATACCTCGCATAAGACTGATCTGGAAGTTGGCTCCCACTCCAGATGATTTAATTTATTCTTCCATAATTTCATTCTTTCTGGATTAGATGGAAATGTGAACACTTTCAACCCTTTCTCCAGTCGATTGCTGCACCCATAAGCAGAACAGCCTGGCATCACGCCCACCCACAACAAAAAATCATGAACTAATGTGGGCGGCGGGAGTCTCAGTCAAGTTGCGAGCGCGATTTTGGCAGAACGTTACCCCCTATGTCGCTACTCTCTGTATGTAGGTACTCTAATCTAACCCATTTACAGCTGTCAGATGTTGCCAGAGACACCCACCTCATCTTATAGTTCCAACCGCGACGGAGGCCGCGACAACGCCCCCTTCACTCCCTACACTTTCGCTCTCAAAAGCGCCGGAACGTTCCGTGGAGCTCCAGCTGTTGAAACGCAGCCGTCTGTGTAATTTGGGAGAGTAAACGGATTTTGAGTACTAACACGTCATAAATGAAGAGATTTGTTAAATACCCTCTTCATTTCAATTAAGTAATAATTTTTTGCTTAATGAAAGTAAACGCTATATGGATCTAAAGAGAATATGTTGAGGGTGTTTTCAGTCATTCCCGCAAAAATCATACTTCCATGAAGTACCTCCTCACCTTCGCACAATCATCATATCTTTTAAAGTCACCTTGTTCCACTGCAGTCTTGCACTGCAAGGTCCATTCCGTCCTCAAAATCGGTGGAAATTACAGGAGGAAGCAGCAGTGGCGAAGGCAGGATTTGTTATGATTTTTCATTACGGCTTGGTGGTTAAATATTTCTAAAGTATTTCGGCAATATGCATTTACAGTCGTGCTTCGTCGGTCGGTTATTTCTGTGAGCTCTTTGACATTGCATCAGAGGGGGGGGGGAGGAGGTCCTTGGCATTTCAGTCGCAAATGCCAATATCCTAACACTAAACAGATTTACTGTGTACCTCTGACTGGTAGCACATCTACTCTTATCATCATAATATAATTTAAATAGTACGTTTATGACTTACCTTTCGCTGATGGCAGTAACAGTTGAAACATCCTTTCTTGATTCTCACTTGATTTTTTGGCAATAGCGCATTCAGAAGTTCGTTTTTTAAGTTTCTCCGAAAGATACTCTGTTCAAAATGTAAACTGCACATAACAGCATTGTCAATATTAATGGGACCTTGCTTTCCATACAGCTGAACCCATCTCCTCATTTCTTCATTTTGGGGGAAACTGTGGGATGCGACGTTTCGTCTTTTTGTGTGGCACCAGAAGCATTCACACTGTATATAGAATTGTAATTGGGCATTTTTCTCTCCTTGTGTATGGTAACAATCGTGGAAAGATTGCAGATAATATGTCAGTCTCAAATGTGCACACCACATGAATGTTGACAAACTGATCAGCTGAGTGAGGACAGCAGGACGGGAAAGGGGAGTGTAATGTACTCACCCATGAGAAGGCGCGTTTGCTTTCGCTCTCGGCCGGCCCGTGAGTAGACATTGTATTCTATGGATATTGGCAAATGCTACTATGGTGGGATAGGGAGGGTTCTGGGGGCGAAGGTTAAGATTAGTTTGGAACTTTGGGATATTATTCGAATGCCCTGTACTTCGCGTTACTAAATTTATTTGTATTTTTTCCAATGATGTAAAAATTTACGTAAAAGTAATTTGGTTGTACAGTTATATCCGCCACTCTGTATCTTTCTCAACACTAAATGTTATCAAATTATATCAGTTTCTGGTTAATATTTAATCCGAATTCTATTTGTTGCCGAAGTTTGCCTGGTTGTAGACTGTGAGCCGAGGTGATGTGAGCCGAGGTGATCCAAGCTGAGTACTTGTTGTTGATAAGAGGTACTGGTGGCTTCCAGGGATAGGTTAGGATATTTGTGTGGTTTTCAAGGTTAGGTTACTTGTTTTGTATGTATTTAGCTCAATTTCGGTCAGTGTCTTTGTTTTGAGTCGACTGAACATAGACAGCCAAGCCTAACCCAACTCGGTATAAATATCAGCCAGGAATATAAAGTGCACAACCGAATTATATTTTTTTCATGATCACTAGACCAAAATAACATTAGGAAAGATAAAATGAAATCAGTAGAGCGAAGTACAGGAAATCCGAACAATTACCCATATTTCATACGTAATTTATTTTGGCTGTGACAGGTGAGTTAGGGCAGATCAGGTTCTGTTTGGGTAGGTTTTTAACAGGTTTCGACAGATTTGGATTATATTCTGTGTTTTCAGACGATGTATATTAATTGATTTTGTTGATTTTATTCTGTATCTGAGCACACACCTCAGCAGGGTAGGAGTCATTTGCAACAAAATTTTCAAAACCGATCTAATTGTTTAAGAAAATAAATAAACAAAAATGGGTGCAGCAAAGGGAAAGTAAATTGAAGTAATGTGCTCAGTACTGAAGTCAAGTAGTTCTAAGCACTTCCTCTTTCATAAGCACCAGTCGCTAATGCTTTCGTACGTACTGAGTAGATAAGGAGATGGAGATTATCCAACTCATCCATCACACATGCATCTGCATGAAAATGAAATAACCTATCCAAACCCAACCAGACCAGGCCAAATCCCTCTCCATATATATTAGTACAAAATGAAGTACATCTATCTATTTGTGTATAACCAGACACCATAATCCCATATGGGGTGCCCATTTGAGTTAGTCGTTTTACAGGGAGGGGCACTAACCCTCTGCCGACCGTCTTGTTGACACATAGGGAACACGTATGGATTGCTGATATGGTTACCACCCAGCATTGTAAATGGCTTGTCAGTTAATGTAAAGGCACTAGAGAAGGAGAGACTGAAGCACATGTGACAGAAAAATCACAGGGAAGTCCCCCTTCTAGTGTGGCCTGAAATTGTTATTAAAAAAAAATGGAGGGTTGAAACTTAATATTTAGCAAGAATTTGTGGTCAGAATGAAGGAGAGTTCCTTCTCACGGATGTTGAAAAATGTATGACAAGGATTATGCTAAGTTTCATTGTACTGTGCAATTCCTATATGCCCCCCCCCCACAGAAAAAAAGTGGTCTGCTATATGTAGACATCCTTTTCTATAGTTCTTTTACTGTAACTTGGCCCAGATTTTTTTCCTTTTGCAGTTTATGTCAACTATGGTAATTCATTTGTGGAAGAAAACAATGCTGTTGCTCTGCTTCCTTTTTATAGTATTTCTTCAAAACTAATGTCATATACTAGTGATATTCTCTTGGTACAGGTCAGTACTTTAGATTGAGAGATACGGTAATTTTAGGCCAAATTTGAGTTTAAAAAGTATAGCACAGAGTAACATAGGGTGGTGAAAACGGTTTAGCCTCCTCTGAGTGAGGTTTTGGGCGAGCAGTGGGGAAGGTCAGGAAGGTAGCAGAATATGATAAATGAAACTGTGAGTAAGTGATATGTAGAGGTTAAGGAAGTGGATATATTGATGAAGGATAAAATGGATCAGTGAAGCTGCACACGAGGAATTTCTAACCCTCTTGAAAACTGACAGTCAACCAAAGTATTCTCACTGGTACTATGAAGCCCATAAGAAAGTGGTTCATTTTTTGGTATTTTTTTTAATTTGGCTGATTTTGGCCCCATTTTTATTTATTTATTTTGTTCAGTGTTCTATGACATTTTCAGATTTGGGAGGAGGGTCTTCTCAGTGACTTTTCTTCCAGTAAAAATTATATACTATACTATTATAAACATTCAGTGCACTTGGAAACCATTCAGATAAAAACAGAAGCCAGAAAAAATAGTTAATGTAAAGAAAAAATAATAATAATTTGTCAGTGAGATAACTGAGGTAGTCTCAGGCCAAGAACACTGCACCCACCCAGCCAGAGCATGCAGTTTCGTTTTCGTTTTCGTTTTTGAAGGCTCCAACATGCTTGCATGTGTCGGCCTTGGTCACCTAATGGCGGCTCTCCACGCTGCTTGATCTCTGGCAGCCTCCCTCTTCAGTCCCTTAACCCTTGAGTCACATTTAATGACCTTGTCCCATGTCTTTCTCGGTCTACCCCTCCCAACCCCTCCCCCAATATTAACACTTCTCACCCTCTGTACCCAATTATCATCCCCCATCCTCTCCACATGTCCAAACCACCTCAGCCTACCTCTCCTCATCACAACACCAATACACTCCAGTCCCATCCTACTTTTTTTTTTTTCTTTACCCTCTACCATTGCCGGCTTAAAGATCAGGAAGGATCAAGAAATTACTGCACTAACCCTCATCTAACATTTATCTGTTTTGTCATGGATACAGTATAGCTAGAGCTGACACTTAGGAATTGAATACAGCTGATTATCATTTTAAACTCTCCATGATGGTAATGAAGGGATGTTGTTACCAGAGGTATGATTTGTATCTTATTTTTCTGCAGGTGTCACCACAATGTCGCGCCTCAAGAAGCCAGTAGATAAGGTATGTTCTTTCATGTCAAATTTCATTGTACTCTCCCAGGAACACTGATAAAGTTTTTATGTAAAATTAGGAGTGAGACAATACTGTGTCATAGATTATTTTTTATTCTAATAAACTTGTGCATTGAAAGTCATTGTTCTGACAGTGACAGAGTTAGAAATTATTTTACTGAACCCCTATTTAGCTTGAGTGATTGGGTGACATGGGTGTTGATGCTTGGAGTGGGGGGGGAGGGTGGGAGGGATAATTCCTCCCTGCAACTGAGTCAAGGAGGAGTATCGTATGTACACTTCCCATGACAATTTAAGTGATTTTTTTTTTCTTTTTC
This sequence comes from Birgus latro, assembly GCA_018397915.1. Taxonomy (NCBI): domain Eukaryota; kingdom Metazoa; phylum Arthropoda; class Malacostraca; order Decapoda; family Coenobitidae; genus Birgus; species Birgus latro. The sequence continues at coordinate 7,504 of JAGKTI010008044.1, read as the reverse complement.
CCCAGTACACAGCAGAGGAGGTGCTGAAGAAGTTCTCTGAGATGGCCTACTCAGTCATCCTTAAGGACGTCTTTGAAGAAGCTGTGTGTGAGTACTGTATTGTATGGTTATGCCTACAGTATCATACTGTATGAAGAAGCAGATGATTACTGCAGTAGTAACCAAAATTTACTGTACACTTAGTTTTGCAGTATAGTAAGAGAACTTCTTTTATAAGTTTATACCGTATTGAACTGATTATTGGCCCATTTGTTGACACAGGTATTTTTGTTACCAGGGTTGCTTTATCACTCATTTTGCTTTGTCTCTAAAGGCTCCAACATGCTTGCATGAGTTGGACTTGTTCACTTAATGGCAGTTCTCCATGTTACTTGATCTCTAACAGCCAGTCTGTTCAATCCCTTATCCTTGATGTAACATTGTATGACTTCGTCCCAAGTTTGTTTTGGTCTGCCTCTTGTAACTCTACCCTTAACGTTCATACCTCTCACCCTCTGCACCTATTTGTCATTTTCCATCCTCTCCACATGCCCAAACCATCTCAGTCTACATCTTCTCATTGTATTGTATCATTTAGCCCAAAGAGGCTCCAACATGCATGCATCGGCCATGGTCACTTAATGGTAGCTCTCTTCGTATCACATCACTAATACGTTCAGGTCCCCTCCTCGCAATTCTTCTTTCACATTCCTACCTCCTTCCCCTGCAGGCCTGTTTTTCAAGGACACACTACATATCCATCTGTTAATAAAGATATTGTAGCTACTGTATATGTTTAATGAACAAGTGCAACTGGTGGGTCAAGATGAATGTCAGTAAAATGGCTTCGGTTACTGCCACTAGGTATATACCTTTCGTTGTTACTACAGTAATTTCTGTTGTAGTTGCGGTTGACGTGCACTCCTCAGTTGTTAAAGTTTCATTGTCAATATTTTTCAGATATTTTGTATGGAAGAGCTTTTATCATCAAGACTGATCTCTCCCGACGAATGATATTTCATTGTGAGGTAAGACAGCTTTTTGCATCAAGAGCTGAAATCTTAGAACCTGTACTGGATATACCATAATATTTGAGGCGCTGAGTGGAATAACCTCTCATGCGCCAAATATAGAAAATTGGAAAAAAACGCTGTTAAAGTTTTTTACTTTCAAAGTGCCATATCTTTTCAGCCGATTCTGGTCATTTTTTTTTTTTTTTCAAATGTAGCTGAAAACATCTGCTTGCATGTTAGAGTATGTAAATCAATGGCATTTTGAAAGAACAATACATTAACAGCATCTTTCTCCTCTTGCCTGACAACGATGAACTGCATTTTCCCAAAAATGTGTTATTGCAAGCCAGTCTTACGATGTATGCATGTACCTTCACAATATCCATTAATATAGCACAAAATAAAATATAGCTAAGAAATTCTGTCTGTACCATACTGTTGACCTTGAACACGCTTGTGGCACTCGAGTGGTTATTACTACCATTCTGGGACTTCCCCCACATGGAGCTGACAATAGATGCATGTCTTAACTTGAATACATAGGAAAAATCGACCTTAATACCAGTGGAATAACTGAGCCTGATGTTGGTTTCCAAGGTTCAGGACCTGGGGAAGACAATGCTACCTAGCAGAGTATAAACACATTTGTGTGCCACACGGTCAGTCAGTACCCTCTATAAAATGGGATTTTCACCTTTCACATGACTCATTATTGTACTAGTAGAAGAGGGTTTGGGGAATACGTTGGTGTACATAATTCCAAAATGGACACTATGGCGGACAAGAGGTTATTCCACTCAGCACCTCATTTGTACTGGTAATATTCAGCTGTGTAGCAACTGGTAGTGTACTGTGTTAATTTTGCTTAAGGTCGTAGAGATGCTTATTTAGTGAACTGGAATGATTACAGTATTTGTTCCACTTTTGGGTGGTTCACTGTCAGTAGGTTGTAAAAAGTTCTTTAGTGTTACTGATATGCTAGACTGCAAAATACCAGTAGCTAATAAAATTTTCAGACATATCTGAAGCCGAAGCTAAAAGTAAAATGTATGGTGCAGGGAGAAAGGAGGAGAGGGGAAGCCAAGGATGAGGTGGAGGGATGGAGTGGAAAGAGATATGAGGAGGTGGAGGGAGAGTAGTCAAATCGCAGAGAAGAAAGCAGTGTGGAGGTGATTTGTTTGTGTCCAACCCTCACTTGATTAAGGTGCCTGGCATTAGATAGATAGACAGACAGAACTTACTGCAATTCTTGTTAAACTATTTCAGTTTCTGTGTCGTTTTCCAGCTGTGCAACAAGGACATGAACTCAGTGGAGGCCCTAAAGAGTCACTGTAGTTCAGGAGCTCACCAGAAGGCAAGTAATGTTAGGAGCTGGTGTACAGAAGTATTGTATCTTGCATGGTACAGTGAGGGACAAAGGCTTGTCAAAGATTTCACCCATTCTGTATTTCTCTTTCCTTTGCTGGCTGTACTCTTTTCACTTTCCTAAAACTGCCACCTCTCTGTCTTCAGTGCTGAGCTGTAACAATAAATTAACACTGGAATGTCATTCTAGACATGAAGAAATGCTATGGAAAGGATGTAGTCATAACACTGTCCTTTCAGCCACTGAACTACTTATTGTAAGCTACCAAAGGATGAAAGTTTGGGTCGAGATAAACGAAAAGAGTGTAATGTCCCTAAGGTGAGAGAGGCTTTGTGTCAGTGCCCATAGATGATTCTCTTTAATATGATGCACATATCCAAAGACTGGAGCAGATGCAATGGAATGAGAGGGAATTCCTAAGGTGAGAGAGTCATGGTGCTTTCTCTGCTCATAGATGATTCTCTTTAATATGAATCATCAGGGAGAATAATGATGATAATACCTCAGTAGTGGAGTAGATGCAGTGGAATAGTAGGGAATCTTTTGTCCCTTACTATCCTGTACTTTCTGAGGCACAGTATCTAAATGTGTCAGTGTATTCTTTTCACCTCAACCTGGCCTAGATTTTCATCCTTTTGTAGCTTACTTCACATAGCTCGGTGGTAGAAAAAGACTGTTATAGCTCTTTATCCTTTCCAGAGCACCTCTTGATGACTAAAACTTGTATTATATTTTACTGTTAATATGTTTTTACAACTCAGTACGCAAGATAGATAGGTGTCAGGTTTAGGCCAGGTATGTGTGAAAAGAGCATAGTAAAAAATTCAGACATTTTAATAAAGAGCATAAAGTACAGGTTTTAAAAATACTTCAAGCACTTCACAGGCATAAGGTGTCCTCATCTTCTTAAAATTTTGCCTTTTATTTATAGATGTGCTTTACAAATATGTGTAGAGTACTTATTCCATAAAGTCACTGTACAAGGCCACTGACTGTCCTGTACATCTTAACATGCACTGCATCCTTAATGTTGTGATGTCTTTGCTTTCACATGCCATCCTAATTTGGCAGAAAAGATCAGGATGATGATAGTTGTGGAGGTGGTGTGGATTTTGTACCGTACCCACAGATGATAAAAGGTGTTAACATACAAGTGGAATGGACGGAAAATGAGAGACTGACTCGAAAAGTGTAGGTGAGTGAGATGGAGAGAGAGAAGAGGAGGAGGAGACCAAGGATGAGATGGAGGTATGGAGTGGAGAGAGATGAGAGAGGGGGGTGTGAGTTAGAGGATGGGCAGCCAAATGGCAGAGGACTAGGTAGTGTTGAGGAGATTTGTTTGTGGTCACCCCATACAGGATGAAAGCATTTGGCAATACAGAAATATAGGACATGCGGGTACAAGAAATACTAACTGATCACAACGCTTGGTACACAGAACAAGGACAAGAGGGACCGTGAGATCCGAGGCTCATCTCACTGGATGAGTATCTCCAACTTCCACCAGGACTCCCTCCAGTACCGCCTCATGATGTGTAACATCAAGCCTGTTGGTCAGTCTCACTCGCCTCTGATTTGTTTACCTTAGCTCTTACAGCAGTTGTTAGGAAGTTATAGCTGATTTCAGGCGCTTGGGTTAGCTTCCATTCCTTAGAAACATCAGCTGTACCATGGCCAACCCCAATTCAGGGATTCCATAAGACAAAGCATGGCATTATTTTTGTGTATAGATGTATATTTTCATTTGCAAAATCAAGAGGTTTCCATTACTGTGGAATTTTAGTAAGAGAGAGTAATACCTGAAATTTGTTACATCTCCAAATGATAGAATAGCTGACTGAAGAGATGATTATTAATATGTAACTTGAATAAGACAGAATAATGGATATTGATGCATGTCATTTGTAAAACAGGTTTGCAGATGGTGGAGGAGTACACCCGAGGTCAAGGTCCAAGCTACTACAAGTGTAATCTTTGTGGTGCTCATGGCAAGCTTGATCATATGTACAACCACATCATTGGCAAGAAGCACACAGATAAATATATTGTAAGTGGTGCTTACTTGGTAGGTGGGGGCACTCGCTATCCATGCACTTGGTGTAGTGCTGCTCTTGGGTGACTGCCCTTTCCTCTCTTCCTTCCTTCTGTCATTCCTTCCTCTTATTTCTTTCCTTCATTCTTTCCTCTTCCTTCTGTCTACAGGTGACTCTGCACTGAGTTACAAGCCAATTGTTTTCCTGTACACCAGGAAACCATTTACTATGCTGGGTGGTAACCATATAACCAAATTATGGTTCCTGGTGGTTCAGTGGGTAATTAATGCACTCCAATGGATTGAGCCTGTGGAGGTTTATATCCAGGGGGTGGTTGGGGTTTATTGCTCATGTAATGCCACTCAGGAATGAGTGAGGCTGGTCATTCTCATCTTAAATGTCAGGCCCAACTTACCTAACCCCAGGCTTCTATGCTTTTCATGGGGCAACACAGGATTAGATGATGAATGTGTCAAAGGTGATAGGCTGGCCATTTTCCCATATCTAATTCAGTACTGTGACAATTGGTGTTTTATATCTATAACCAAATGCCTTAATCCCAGAGGTTGTGGCTATGAACAGATCATGTCCATGTTACCTTGCCCTTCATCATCAGGCTGCCCCCCCTCCAGTTTACACCACCCTCATTTGTATATCTTTATCCCTTCCCTCTATCTCATCCCTGGTCTCCCCTACCCTTTCTCCCTCATTGCCTCACTTACATGCACTCTCCTAGTCAGTCTCTCACTTGCCGTTCTCTTCACATGGCCAAGCCATCTCAGGGTATTTCTGCACTTTCAAGCACATCCACAGCAGCACCGCAGTGCTCCCAGACTTACTTATTTGACCATCAGATAAAGTGATGATGATAATGGTAATGTGTAAGTGTTTTGTCATTCACCATCCAGGGTTCACTCCCATACTGTACAAGATTATTGGAGTGAGTATAATTATGAGATCCAGGGGTGGCATAGAAAGAGATATCAGGGAGGAGGGTGTGAGGGGGGGAGGGCATCCAAATGGCAGAGGACAGGGCTGTGTGGAGGCAGTTTGTTTGTGATCACCCCTACGGGACTAAAGTGTCTAGTAGGTTAGATATATTTTGAACTTTGGTTAGGCTAGTGTAACAACTCAACCATTCATTCATTACCCTAGCCATCCATCCACCCATCTTCCAGTCAGTTGTTGCGTTGTTAGGAGCATAGGGGTTCAAGATTAGGCTGCACAATTTTGACATTTCAGATGAGGCTGACCCATTGCTCCTCCATGCAGCATTATATGAACAGTAAACACCAACCAGTCTTTGGATGTAAACCCTTATGGACAGCATCTGGTTGGAATTCTGAATCCATTAGACCACCAGGTATCCATTTGTTCATTTTATGGTTTCCACTCATAGTAGTAATAAGTTTCATAAGTTATGGTTCAGGAAACCATTTGGCTTTCCATTTAGCATAACCTGAAAGTAGCACACCATCCACTCACTTAATGTGGTGCTATTTTTGGGTTCTACACTGGACCTGATGTGGATGGATGCAAATGAAGAAAATAATTAAGAAACTCATTATAGTTCCCAATCAGCTTTTTTACCAACATTTTTTTTTTCTCATACTGTATTTTCTCTCGCCAGAAATCATCATTTCGTCTAGATAATGCGGTTTTGACCGGTAATGAACGAGATCATCTACGAGAGAGGCTGGCAAGGGAAGAAGGTGTAGATGGTAGCGTCATCCGAACTATTACAGGTAAAAAGTGACAAAGGGTATGAGGAGCAGCAGCGGCTGGAAAGTGGATGATGGATAGAAACAAGGGTCATTCTCCCCCCAACATTGGGTATAGGTTAGGTACCAGGTAGTCCAATCCCTTAGGCCCAGTAGTCCGTAGATGCATATCAGATTAAATATATCAAAGGGGCACCTATGCCTGCCATCTTTATTGAGTAAATACTAGAGTAGTGGTTCTTAAACCTTCTCGTGCAGTGGACCCCTTTTATTAAAACTAATCATGTGGTGGACCCTTAATTATGAGTAGATTTCCGTCCTACCCTACCTCTTGAGTTTAAAGGTGTTTGTAGGCTATAATATACTAAAATTATTACTGAATCATTTATTAACCCTTTCGCCCACCGTAAGTTTTATTGTTTCACGGCTCATGATTTTACTTGCCTGCGCCCGCCACCAGGCCGCCCGCGTGACGCAAATTGCACGTATTCTTGCCTTATTTTCGCAACCCAAACCTCTAAATATTGCCCTGAAACTCACATCATCTTATTCACCGATGTTTGTTCTAGCTGATAAGCCAAAAGAAAAACCAGAAAAATACGAATAAAAGTACATTAGGCCGCCATGAATGAACATTTCGGAACGTTGATCTCACTTCCCAACATCGTCATTCGAATGTTTTCCATCATACAGAAAAATGTTACTATAAGTTTTGATAGAGAATTTCATTGGCTTTCCAATGAGGTGTGTCCAGTTGTGATGCGATTTGTAGTTTTTGAGAAAATAGCCAAAAACTAAAAGCCATTTTTGTTTTAAAAAAATGATTTTTGTTCAGGGAGGTATACTGTAGAAGTTTTCTTGCACACCTTATGTTTTTATTACATAATCTTATGTAGAATTTCATAAGCTTTCTCCTGATACCTTTTTGTTTTGATACGCCTCATAGTTTCCGAGTAAATCGCAAAAAACTACAGGGTACTCGCGGCCGCGGTGCACTTTCATCATGCGCGCACAATAACCCCCTACGTAACAACAACTTTTCATTAGAGAAATTACATAGTTATGTCCTGTACATACATGGAATTCACTGATCTTTATCTTGGTTCTTACAGGAAATCGATACGTTCAATAATTTTGGAGTAAATGGACGACAAAGATAGAATACTCTTCTTCGCCCACAAGCGAGATAAAAATGCTCAATTTCCCTGCCTCACGAATACTTACATATTTTCGCTCATTAGGTTTTTCTTCTTATTATTATTTTTTGCTCAAAGTATACCCGTGAAATATCATAAGCTTTTTGATAGTGCTCTCAGAAACTCGACATGACCAGTAGTCTTTTTGCTAGGTACTGATTCTGAAGCTGAACTTTCCTCCATCTCATATGTGTAT
>JAGKTI010008043.1:0-28708 GCA_018397915.1 Birgus latro | reverse complement strand
TGTATGTGTGTGTGTGTGTGTGTGTGTGTGTGTGTGTGTGTGTGTGTGTGACCTCAGCAATACAGATCAAAAAGGCAGTGATAACCATATACTCTGTGGCCTTTATATATGCCGTAGGAAATAGTTCACAACTTATGCTCTCTTTACTCAAACTTGACCTCAAATTGCCATCTCTCCATTTCAGTACTAAACTGAAACAAGATTAACCCCAGAATGTGGTGCTAGTCACAAAGAAGTGCTATGGAGGGGATGTAGAACTGCAGCACTATTTTCCGCCACTGAATTACGTGAAATAAGCCGCATAGGACGGAAATCCGGCCCAAGGTGAAAGAACGATAGAAGTAATGGTGGATTTAGCAATAATTGAGAATTTGCAAGAGATTTTTTATTCATTGATGTAAATTCTCAAAATCAACATGGTACATATCTAAAACCAGTGATTGGTTGTGATAATATGCTTAAGTTAATACAGTTGCTATATTCGTAGGCTCCAGCGTGCAGAAATGACAATGATCAGATGGATGTGTAGGGTGTCCTTAAATGCGAGGCTTGGTGGGGGGGGGGCTTGGATTCCAGTTGAAGAGTTGAGAGTAAGGATAGGACTGGAGTGTATTGATGTTGTGATCAGGAGGGGTATATTTAGATGGTTCGGGCATGTTAAGAGGAAGGAGGAAGACAGTTGAGTGTGGAAGGTGAAGTGTGAACGTCGGGGGTAGAGTTGAGAGAGGCATACCGAAAAAGACCAGGGACGAGGTCAGGGTGTGACCTAAGGGATAAGGGACTGAGTGGGGAGTGTGCCATAAATCGAGCAGTGTGGAGAGCCGCCATTAGGTAACCAAAGCCGACGCATGCAAGGATGTTGGAGCGTTAATAAACGATACTGTAAGTAAGTCTGATATTGACCTGGCATCTGGCGACGTGATTTTTGATGAGTGTTTTTTCAACCATGATTTTTCTTGCCACGATATTTGCCCGACAGAGAGGATATCTTGTGAAGGGGTTACTGAAGGCCATATCTAACCCCTCCAGTTGGGAAAGGCTCCCCTGATCTGAAAAGAATCGTTATAGCGCGGGTAAATTTTAGTGGACTTAAGCCCGTAGGTCTGTTAACTAAGATCCCTAACACCTCTTCCTCAGCAATTTATTTTTGGATACGTTTGGTTTATAACGTTGTACGTTACTTACGCAGAGAATGGCGATGTTGAATTATGTTGCACAGAAGGGGACAGTAAGATGCAGTAATATAAATTGCTTGGGAAGAGGTGACAGGAAACTTCCTTACCCAGTGAATACTCATGTATATGACTTTAGTCACATTGTCATACGCTGAAAGTCTGATTTTTGAAATATACAGACTACATCAAAAGTTACCACCTCACAACACAGAGAGTAATAACGATAAATTCTCATGCTTCAGGTTCCAATATTTGCCAGGTGTAAATATAGATAAATACTTTTAAAATTTTTACCCAGAGAAAGATTTACATGTTTATATATCAGTCTCAAATTGAAGCCCATAAGTTCATGTGCTTAGAAGGCTTTTATGCACCTATATACTTATTTATTTATTTATGTTTAAAAATAGATTCTACATATAAATCAGCATCTCACTATTGTTTAAACGATTTATTCTTGAAAATTAGCCTGAATCTACAAAAAAAAAAAAAAAAAAAAGGAAGCCTTGTTTTATAATGAACAATGGAGAGAGAGAGAAAAAAAAATTACCTTAGATACAAACCAACATCTCACCAGTTTCAGTGATTGGTGCTTGAAAATTACAAATGAACTGTGAACAGTGAAAAATATAAACAGTGAAAGATAGAAACTGAAAAATGTAAACAGTGAAAAATATAAACTGAAAAATATGTACGATGAATAATATAAATATTGAAAAATATGAACAGTGGAAAATATAAACTGAAAAATATAAACAGAAGAGTATGAGCAGTGAAAAATGTGAACAGTGAATATCAACAGTGAAAAATATAAGCAGTGAATAATATGAACAGTGAAAAATTAGAGTGAAAAATATATACAAAATATATCAACAGTAAAAAATAGCCATAGAGAGAAGTTCCCTGCGTAACTATGAATCTGAAAAATTATAATATTGTTTTAGCGGAATGTGAAGACAAAATGCATTTAATAATTTCTCCGACTACCTAACCCTGTCCATCGTATTAGTGACAGATTAACTTTATGCTGAGGCGGTACTGAGAATAGTGTGCTTAAGGAACTCCCTAACACCTCTTCCTTAGTGATTTATTTGTGAATATGGCCGGTTGATATACGTTATCTGTGGAGGATAAGGCGATATTGGAAGGATTTATGTAACTCAGAAGAGGACAGTAAGATGTAACAATATAAATCGCTTAGGAAAAAGTGTTAAGGAGTTTTCTCAGCCGACAAGAATACCAGCCTCATTGTTACTATGTAGGATTGTGTAAGTTGGTAGAAAGATGCACAGTACGAAATACTGATAAATATCTAAACAATAAGGAAATAGGTTTTTGTTATGTTCACACACACACACACAAACACACACACACACACACACACACACACACACACACACACACATTCATTAATTTTCCCCGTACAAGTATCACGCTAGGTCCAAAATTTTGACAAAATTATAAAAAATCCACCTAAGTACCTATAAACTTGTGATGGGCATTATGAAACCGTGATTGATTGACTGTGAAGGGAGAGGGGTTGAACGAGGACGATTTTTTTCACTTGCTAACCACGGACGATTTTTCTCAGCTCAGGACGAACCTCTAGGAGCGAAGGGGTGAATTAAGGCTGTATTTTTCCTCAGTTAAGGAAGCTTCCTAACACCTTTTCCCTGCCAGCATTATTATTATTTCTTTTTTTTTTTCATAATTATAGCTCGAGTCCTTTGTGGGTTAGTTTTGCCTTCCAGATTGGGTGTTTAAAAGATAAAAACAACATACAAGAGAGAAGAAAGGCGTAGTATGGAAAATAAATCACAAAGAGAAAAGTGTTAGAGAAAAGTGTTTGGAAGCTTCTTTAACCATTGAGAATATAGGCTTATCTAACTCCTCCATTAAGAAAAAAAAATCTCCTGGTAAGATAAAAATCGTCTGGAGGTAATACGAATATAAAAATAAATTCGTCATTGGACTGAAAAGATTATCTTGTACAGGCTAAGTTTGTGATTATTTCTTTTTTACATTGTGCTGTTTTAGGGACATATTCAAGGTGATGTAGGAGGCTTGGTAGCACGGTTTCCTCAACTATTTATATTCTTACTACACCCTGACATTTTGCTCTTGTTATTTTATGCATTTCTATACTCTGTTCACTTTGACTGAGCGCAAAACTACATTCTCTCCATCTTGAACGATGAGTTGCGAGAGATTAACGCTAGAATATGGTGCTAATCACGAAGAAGTGCTGTGGGAGGGATGTGGAGCCATAGTATTGTCTTATTCTCCCACTGAGCTGCGTGAAATAAGCTGCAAATGGACGAAAATCTGGACCAAGTTAAAATGACTGGCCTAGTGTAAAGGTATTTGCAGCTATAATATATAAAGATGATAACGAGGTGTAATATCTGTCTGTATCTCCACTCCACCAACATGTGGTGCTCTGCAGATTTTGTATGTTGGGTGAGAAGTGCTTGTAAGTGTAATTGTTGTGTTGGATTGGCTTTGGATGTGTGTGTAGTCTGTGAACCGAGTGTAATCGGCCCGCTTAAGCCGACTGGGTGCACGCATACTAGTATGCGACACTGGTTCAACCACAGCACCCCTTATGTCCGCCAAAGTGGTCAGTGGTTCGGTGAACGCTTCTCAAAGTTTTTACAACTCTGGCGGGAGGCGAACCCGTGTCCACCAGCGTGCGAGACGCACACTCTACCACTGTACCACCGAGGCTCTTAGAGTAAATCGCTAAGGAAGAGGTGTTACCATATTTCCAGGTTCCATTAGAATATGACAGGTACTTACTGTTTGTCTAATATTATGTATAGTAAGTTTTTTGCAGATTATAATAATAAAAAGGTTTTCATTATTATTCATCCTTAAAACGTCTCTCTCTCTCTCTCTCTCTCTCTCTCTCTCTCTCTCTCTCTCTCTCTCTCTCTCATCCTTTCAAGAGGGTTGAGAAATAGTTGAGGGACTTTTTATGACCAGGCAGTTGCGACGCCTATTTATATCGGTGCCACCATATGAAGGCGTCCTTCTCCAGCGCCAGTCTCCTTAGTTACTAGTCAGGTCAGCTCTCCAATCTGACTACTCCAGGCCATCAACTGAACTGATAAGGAGGGGGATCATCGTTAAGTTAGAGAAAACGCGCTTTTGTACGTATCTTCAGTTTTTCCTCTACAGAAGACTATAACATATTCAGCTTAAGAAGTAGCTGCAACCCAAAGCTTATTTGGACATGTTATCTGTTCTGTTATCTGTTCTTCATGTGTACTACTACGTACTCCTTTCAGGGGATGGGGAAGATGAGAACCGTATGTATGTACAGTACAACCGGGCAGCGGAGCCACCAGGTTATTTTGGTGCCATATTGTGAAGGCGTTCCTCTCCAACACTGGGCCTTATAGTGTTTTCGTTTTAAATAGCTTATTTTAGGTTCCGTTTTTGCTATGAAGTCCAGAGTTTCATTGCTAACTTTTACCTACAGTACAGTAGGAATCGTAGTTGAAAACCATGATATTAAAAAAAAAAAAAAAAAAAAAGCATTACTTATAACAATAGTCTGTAAATAAATACCCTGTAATATAAAAGAGGCTATGCCTATAGTCTATGCAGGAAGCAGACGACGCAATTGGCATGACGTAAACAAAACAAAGAAGAAGGAGACGATTAGGAGACCATAACAAATGCTGGAGGTAATAATTATATTGTTATATACTTGTGAGAGGATGTTTTTCTCAAGTGAATTCTCCCATTCATGGTTTATGGTGAACGTTCAACCCTTCCAAATAAGAGGGAGCACATAACACTGAAAGATCGCGATGGCGACGATTGTGGAAACCAAAATCTCACTGAAATTTCAGTAGTGTTGTAGAAGCAGATAAAAGGAGTGAAGATGATCTCTCCAAAATAATATTCCGATCACAAGCAAAAAGATACCTGGATGAACTTGTAAAATCTATTGATGACTGTCCTTAAGAAAATATGAAGCCATATTATGAATACAGGAAGAATCTGCGAGAACTGGTGTTTCAAGAGCAGAGCAGAAGGGTACAGATGGCGATAGCTTTCCATAATCTTCTTCCATGTAAGTAAGTAATCATTCAGTTTTTGAAATAATAGTTTTTGTTTACTTATATCACACCTACTATTTTTTCCTGCATCATTAGTTATACCCTTTTCCCCTTAACCTGGCCTAACATATTCATCTCTTCATCTTGAATATTGAGTTGTAATGAGAGACAAAAACTAGAAAGTGATACAATGAAAAGTGCTAACAAAAAGAATGTGATAGTACAATACTGATATTGTCTTATTCTGCCTCAGAATTATGTGCAATAAGCCTCTAAGTGATAACAAACTGGATCAAGTTAATGAAAAACAAGCAAAGGCCTCAAAGTTATGAGTTCTTTGAGTACAATCACAGCCAGCCACAAATGAATAATAATGTCTCCACAGAATTTATTCTTTATTTTTTAGTTGGGTGGAAATCTAAGAGAGCTTTCACACTTGCATGGTGTTTCATTTTTCCATTATGAAATATAAGATTAATATAGTAATAGATTGTTAAAGGTTATGGAAATGCATAATTTTGAAGTTACTTATCATCAGTTTTCCATATGAGCCAAACCTAATGGAACCTAACCAAACCTAACCATGAAAGGAACATTTGTTGGGCCTAATCTTGGTACAGGTATTTAATTTGCTATTTATGCAGATTTTGAGTGTCATAAATTAATTATCCTGATGGTTTAGCTTAATTCTTATCATTAACTTTTAAATAGCTACATGTGAAAGTGAGCACTCCTAGAGTTCATCCTGATTTGAAATTGTCAATTTTGGGTGATGATTTCAGTTATATCAGCATATGCTCCACAGGTAGGATTGGATGACGCAGAGAAGGATAGATTTTGGGATGATTTAATACATGTAGTAAGTGGTATGGGCGATGATGAGGTAGTGGTTCTGGGAGGGGATTTAAATGGTCATGTTGGTGAAGCAGCTCAAGGTTATGAAGGAGTCCATGGAGGCTGTGCATATGGTGTGAGGAATGCGGAAGGGGAAAGAATACTTGAGTTTGGGGAGGCTATGGACATGATTGTGTGCAACACACATTTTAGAAAAAGAGTGAGTAGATTGATTACGTACGAGTCCGGGGGAAATAGTAGTCAGATAGATTATTTTCTGGTCAGGAGGGTTGATAGGAGATTAGTGAGGGATGTTAAAGCTGTAGGAAGCGAGGAGTGTGTGCAGCAGCACAAACTGTTGATTTGTGACATGGTGCTTAAGGAACGAGTGATGAGAAGGAGGACATATGTACCTAGGAGGAAAATATGGAAGCTGGGAAACCAATCAGTAAGGGATGCCTTTTATAGTGAGATGAGGAGAGTGGTGGCTGAACAGGAAGCCGTAGATAGAGACATTAATGAACAGTATAGAGCCCTTAAGAACAACCTCTTGAGAGTTACCGATGCAATATGCGGTTGGACAAGAGGCCCACCAAGACATAAAGTAACTTGGTGGTGGGATGAGGGTGTAGAAGCTGCAGTTAAGGAGAAAAGAAGGCTTTTTCGGGAATGGAAGAAGGGTGGTAACAGGGAGGAGTACTTGGCTGCCAAGTGCAGGGCTAGAAGAGAGGTATACAGGGCGAAGTCTGAGTCACAGAGACTTTTACTTGATAATCTAAATCATGGGGGAAGGAAAAATGTGGTTTTTAGGGTGGCAAATCAGGTGAAGAGGGATAATTGGGACATTGTAGGCGAGCAGTGTGTGAAGAATGATGAAGGAAGGGTAGTGGTAAACAGTGAGGATATTAAAGATGCATGGAGAGAGCATTATAGCCAGTTGTTGAATGAGGAGTTTGATTGGGATAGGGAAGGTTTGGAGCCAGCTGATCCAGTGTTTGGCCCTTGGCCTTTGATTGATGCTGCTACTGTGAGTGAGGCAATAGGCAGGATGCAGGTGGGGAAGGCGGCAGGTGTGTCTGGGTTGACTGCCGAAATGTTGAAGGCCTCAGGAGATATTGGGGTGAGGTTAGTCACTGACCTGATAAATATGATTATATATGAGTGTGTGGTCCCAGATGATTGGCTGAAGAGTGTAATTGTAAATGTGCACAAAGGGAAGGGTGATGCCCTGGAAAGGGGAAATTACAGAGGTATAAAACTCTTAGATCAGATAATGAAAGTAATGGAGAGAGTTCTAGAAGGTATGATTAGAGAAAGAGTGAATATCAGTGAGATGCAGTTTGGGTTTATGCCAGGCAGGGGGACCACTGATGCCATATTCATTGTTCGACAGCTTCAGGAAAAATATATTGGCAAGAAAAGGGAATTGTATTTTGTTTTTGTTGATTTGGAAAAGGCCTTTGACAGAGTCCCTAGAGAGGTGGTGAAGTGGGCAATGAGAAAGCTAGGGTTGGAAGAGTGGCTGGTTAGGGTGGTTATGGCCATGTACGTGGGTGCTCACACTCAGGTAAGGGTGAATGGAGCTTTGAGTGATGAGTTTCCCGTGAATGTTGGTGTGCATCAGGGGTCAGTTTTGAGTCCCTTGTTGTTTATCATGGTGCTTGAAGCCCTCTCACGTGACTTCAGAGAGGGACTCCCATGGGAGATGTTGTATGCTGATGATTTGGTGTTGATTGCTGAGAATGAAGGGGAGGCTGAGGAAAGATTTAAGAAGTGGAGAGATGGTATGGGGTACAAGGGCTTAAGGGTAAATGCAGATAAAACAAAAGTGATGATATCTAGGGTTGGTGGCGGTACAATCAGAGGAGAGGGAGAGTGGCCATGTGCAGTTTGCCACATGGGTGTGGGAAGTAATTCCATCTTGTGTAGTGTTTGTGATAAATGGGTGCATAAGAGATGTAGTGGTATTAGAGGTAGACTGCGAGATAATGCTGATTTCATGTGTGCGGCGTGTCGGGGAGACCAGGTGGAGATTGTTAGGCGTGAGAGGGTTGAACTTGCAGGTGAGTCTCTTGAGTGTGTGGAGTTTTGTTATTTGGGAGACATGTTGTGTGCTGGAGGTGGGGCTGGAGTTAGCTCGGTTGCCAGAGTGAGAAGTGGTTGGAAGAAGTTCAGGAAGCTGTTGCCTCTCCTGACACAGAGGACTCTCCTTACATGCTAAGGGGTCTTTGTATGCAGCATGTGTTAGGAGTGTGATGCTGTATGGTAGTGAGACCTGGGCAGTAAAGGAAGAGGATATTCGCAGGTTTAAACGTACAGAAATGACAATGATTAGGTGGATGTGCAGTGCGTCCCTGCGTGCAAGGCCTGGGGGGGCTGGGTTTACGATAGAAGAGTTGAGAGGTAGGATGGGACTGGAGTGTATTGGTGTTGTGATGAGGAGAGGTAGGCTGAGGTGGTTTGGACATGTGGAGAGGATGGGGGATGATAATTGGGTACAGAGGGTGAGAAGTGTTAATATTGGGGGAGGGGTTGGGAGGGGTAGACCGAGAAAGACATGGGATGAGGTCATTAAATGTGACTTAAGGGTTAAGGGACTGAACAGGGAGGCTGCCAGAGATCGAGCAGCGTGGAGAGCCGCCATTAGGTGACCAAGGCCGACACATGCAAGCATGTTGGAGCCTTCAAAAACGAAATGAAACGAAACGAAACGGATAAAACTGTACTGTAGGCTATAGGGAAAAGATCGGCATTTGATTTTAGCATCAACTGGCGGTTACTCTGTATTCATATAACCAAAGAATATTAGTAACAAAAGATAAACAAACAGTTCTTTTAATCATTCCATGAACAGTGAGGTTATGGGAATATTGGACAGCCATTCAGCCATATGTCTGCGTGACTGTCAGAGTAAATTTTTGGAATTACTGTACAGTACACTCAACTAACGTATACTAAAACTGATATGCTTATTGCTGAATTTAATAAGTTCTAAACACTTTCTCTTCTGTGAGCATCTGTTGCAAATGCTTTTTTACATACTTAGTAAATAAAAAGATGGGGATAGAATTCTCCAGCACCATCTCTGAGTTAAAATGAACTAACCAAACATAGCCTAACCCAACATAACTGAATTGAACTGAAACTAATGTAGCATAGATGCAGTGACAAACTGAGCTGGGAGATAGTCAGTCACTCCCTCCACTTCTTTATGTGCCAAAAAATGCAAATAGGCCTATGACACTTAATAGGCTATAGAAGTGAAATTGCTTGAAGTTGGGTAAAGTTTTTTTTTTTTTTAAATGCTAGGAAGAAGGAACCAAAGGCTAGGAGCCCACAAACCGTTCCTTCCAAGAAAAAAACAAAAACAATACAATAGAGAGCCAAATTCAAGATCCGATCATTTCGAGATGCCTGGACACACTGCATTTAAAAGACTGGAGATCATAGGAAGTAGGAAATACAGACAGAGGGAGACAGTTCCAGAGATGACCTGTTGCATAAATGAAGGACTGGGAGAGTTGGACAAAAAAGGGATGAGAGTTTGTTGCTAGACAGGTGCTATGCGCCTGTCATAGAGATGGGGGGTTGCAAGCAGACAGTTCAGAGGAGCAGTGACCATTGAAGTAACGATAGAAAAGAGATAAAGATGCAACACTGCAGCGAAGAGACAGAGGTTGAAGGAAGCCAGTAAGAGGAGGAGAGTTGATGAGATGAGAAGCCTTTGCCTCCACCCTATTGAGAAAATCTGTATGTGGGGAGCCTCCACACACATGAGAGTTGTACTCTACACAGGGGCGAATAAAACCAGTGTATAACCTTAACAACTGTGGAGGGGTAAAGAAGATACGGAATTGGCTTAGCACACCTAATCTCTTGGAAGCAGATTTTACAAGAGATGTAATATGATCTTTCCAAGATAAGTCACGAGTGAATGAAACCCCAAGCATGTTCAAGGATGAAGCAGGATTAAGCTTGATATTATTAAACATCAGTGGGTACTCCTGTGGAAGATTTTGCCAGGTTGATAGGTGTAAGAACTGAGTCTTTGATGCATTAAAAATAACAAGATTATTTTACCCCAGTCAGAGATACGAGCTGAGTCAGACATTGGGTTTGCCATAGCCTCATCCCTTGTTTGTTGAAGTAACTGCTGAGATGGACGTTGCGGGAACCGAATGGAAAGGTGAAGGGTGGAGTCATCAGGGTTAGATGTACTGCTTAGAAGGTCATTGATGAATAAAAGGAAGAGAGTTGGTGATAGGACAGAACCCTGAGGAACACCACTGTTGATAGATCTAGGAGAAGAGTGATGACTGTCTACAACAGCAGCATAGAACGACCTGAAAGGAAGCTAGAGATAAAGGCACAGATAGAAGGATAGAAACCGTAAGAGGGCAGTTTGGAAATTAAAGATTTATGCCAGACTCGATCGAAAGCCTTTGAGATGTCAAGTGCAATGGCAAAGCTTTCGCCAAAGTCCCAAAAGGAGGATGACCAGGAGTCTGAAAGGTAGGTGAGAAGATCGCCAGTGGAGCGTCCCAGATGGAACCCATACAGACGATCAGAAAGAAGGTTGTGACAGGAAAGATGCTTTAAGATTTTTCTGTAAGAATTGACTCAAAAACTTTTGAGATTCAGGATGTTAAAGTAATTGGACGATAGTTACAGGGTTGGGAATAGTCACTCTTCTTTGGGACTGGTTGAATGAGAGCACACTCCCAGCAAGAAGGCAGTACTGTATTTGGAAACTCCCTGTACTGTTGTTTGCAGATGATACTGTTTTGTTAAGTGAAGACGAAGGGGAGCTGCAAGGCTTGGTAGATGAATTTGGGAGAGTGTGTAAGAAACGGAAGCTAAAAGTGAATGTAAGGAAGAGTAAAGTGATGGTCATCGAGAGAAGTGAAGTCAGTGAATGTACAGTGAGATTGAATGGGGAGAATATGGAGAATGTGAGTTCATTTAAATGCTTGGATGAGTAAGGGTGGAGGTTTAGAGGGTGAAGTGCTTGAGGGGGTGCAGCAGGGAAGGAAGGTTCCTGGTTCCTTGAAGGCAGTGATGGAAAGGAGGGAGGTGAGCATGGAAGTGAAGAAGCTGCTGCATGACGGTGTTGTGATACCAACTCTAACATGTGGGGGTGGAGCTTGGACCCTGTTGGGGGGACGGGAGTCGGGAGTGAGAGCAGTGGAAATGAGTTATTTGAGAGGAGCATGTGGAGTCACATGGAGAGACAGACTGACAAGTGAGGAAGTGGGGGAGCGTTCTGGTGTGGATGTGGATGTGATAGGAAGCATTAGGAAGAACGATTAAGGTGGTCTTGCCATGTGGAGGGGGGGAGGAGGGGGGGGACCACAGATGGGATGGAGTGGAGGTATATTGGACAGGGGGGTGTGAGCTGGTGGCGGGGGACAGAGCCACATAGAGGCGATTTGTTTGTGGCCGCCCCTTACGGGATTGGGGCGTCTGGCAATAGACAGATAGATAGATAAAATTTCTCTAGGAAAAACTTTTGCAGGCTTCCAGCCTGCATGAAAAACTCAGATAAGTGTTGCAATAAGCGTCAACCCAAGTGCCTGTATCCGGAAAACAATCCTGATACTCTTAGATAAAATGGTGGGAATATCATAATTTTTAAGTTGGCCTTCGAGGAGAGAGGGTGATATGGACGTCATTCCTTTTGGTGGGAGTGTGTTTGATCTCCATGACAACATAGACTCAGTCACGCATTAAGGAGACCCAGAGTTCATGGTTAATGCCAACTTTTTATTTAGTTATTGAAATACTAAATATATACCGTATAAAGCTGTTCATACCTCTAATTCCATTTCATTACACCATAAAATTAAAAAAAACAAAAAGAAGACAGTCTTAATCAATCTTCCTCGGTGTCCTAGTTTAAGTCAGAGTCAAGAAGTTGGCAAACCAGAATATAAAGGCTGCGTTAACTTCACCACACCAGCAGTTGGTGTGTATTTATTAAAAAAAAAAAAAAAAACTAACCAATACACTGGATAAATTAAGGACACATAACACTACTTATCAGGTGTGTGTGTGTGTGTGTGTGTTTGTTTTGTCACTTTAATAGTCACTGTAATTTGATTGTGAAGTGTTTGATATGTGCTTGAGTGAAGGTGAACGTATGTGGAAGCATTCTTATACACGCGTAACCTATAGTAGTATCGGTAGTAGTAGTTATTGTTGTTGATGTGGTATAGGAATAGTAGTAGTAGTAGCAGCAGCAACAGCAGCAGCAATTTTAGTAATAATTTTAGTAGTAACAGCAACAGCAGCAGCAATTTTAGTAGTAGCAGTAATAGTAATAGTCCCAGGTTCATGTGAAATGTGAACCCAGTGGACTACAGGCTGAAGTTCCCCTCCTGCAGTCCACCATCCTCTTATGGGGGATAGGGAGGGACTTGAAGGACGTTTGTATACCCAGTCATTGGAGCTGCGTAGTCATAACGGTGCCACCACATGAAGTCGCCCCTCTCCAGCACCCAAACGTAGAGATTTCATAAATATGGGTTCTGTGCACGAAGTGTGCACACATTCAGCATTTATAACTTAGTTTTTGGTGAAGTTGTTGTTGCTGCTCAACTCCGGTCTGTCTGGCCGAGCAGACCCATCGACCATAGGTAGGCAACTGTGTCTGTGGAACCATCCCACAGGTACAGTACAATACATACCGTCCACTGTGTAGGGATCTGGCACCCCCTAGTAGTAGACAGCGCCTCATCAGGGTCGGACCGGGGTCCCTCCCATGGCGAGTGTGCACAGCGTCACCACGTGTAGGCTCCTCGTCAGGGCGAGGTAGGATCCATAATCTTTCCCCGAGAGAGAGAGATTGGGGGGCGGGGGGGTGGAAGGATATCATGTTATTAAGGTAACTGGTACAGTCACGTCCTCACCGTTCCTCACTCCAGGGTCTTCCTTCCTTGTAGTTAAACTCTTCAACCTCGCTGCTATGTTGATTATAATCCTTGTACCCCCTCATGATCGACACAGCTTTTGTATTGTTATCATTTTTACCTGGAAATGAATCATAGGAGCTGAGTGTTAATACTGGCACCATTAACCTTCTCATGTTAGGAACAGCTCTTGTATTCTGTCCTAGCTGTCTCCGAACGATTTTATACAACTGCGAGTGAGTCATGGAAGCCTGCCAATGTTAAGTAGTTACTGTTAATAAGACAGTTTCAAGCCCCTTTGAGCCTTACCTGTGCTCGCCTCTGTTACAAAACTGACCACAAATACCGGTACATAACAGTGACGCAGGTGCGTTTGTAGGGAGGATAAAGATAACGTAGCAACAAAAAACTGTACCCTGTTCTCTTTAAAGAGGCGTAAAATTGACTTCCCTCCAGCTTGAATGTTGAGCTGTAACAATAGATTAACACTAGAAAATGTTGCTAGTCACGAAGAAGTGCTGTGCGAAGGATTTAGAACCGTATGGTATAGTCATTTTCAGCTGCTCATCGTACTGAAATAATCAGGAAAAGGAGAACATGGGTCAGGTTGATGTAAAAAGGGTACTGGCGTGCAACTGCCATCTCTCCTACTTGTATGTTGAACCGTAACGAAAGAGTAATACAAGAAAATGATGCTGATCACGAAGAAGTACTAAGGCAAGGATATGAAGCCATAGTAGCCTATTATTGTACCACTGAGCTACAAAGGAGTGAGTCACAAAAGGTTGAAATTCTCCGCCAAGTTAAAAACGAATGGACTATATTTGTATTCTTATGCACTTCAGAACTGAGTACAAATATATAACATTGACCAGCTTAGATACGTATGTAGGGAGGAACTGGGCCACTCACAGAACTTTAATGTCGAGAATGCATGAAATTAGATAAGCCTTTGTTATGAGGGATGAATCTCCCTGGTTAGTAGTCTTTCTTTTTCTTTTTTCTTTTCTTTTTTTACCTAAAGGCAATGGGTCACTCCCCACACTTGAATATATTCTCGGCATTGCTTAAAATTGGATGAGTCTTAGTTATGAGGTAGGATTGAGTCTCCCTGGTCACTGTCACATCGATTCTCCACTCTAACTACATCTGGCCTTCAACTGAGCTGATTGGGGTTAGGGACCTTTGTTACAATAGAACAGGGGTTCTCAACCTGGGGTACGCGTACCCCCAGGGGTACGTGAGAGGAATTTTGGGGGTACGTGACAGGTTTCTCAAAATATTTCAGTTTTGAATAACTGCAAACCTGTTTGTAGAAAGTGGCCTACGTGTGCTAGGCTATCAACACTACCTCATAGTGACATACTCACATTAATTGAAAAGTTTGTCTGCTCCACATATATAACACAATTTAAACTTAATAAACTAAGTCAATAAACCATGCATTTCTTTTTACCCTTCCTGATGCTGCATTGTGGGTAAGGGGTACGTGACCAATACTGAAAGACTTCAAGGGGTACATGAGATTAAAAAGGTTGAGAACCACTGCAGTAGAACAATAGCGTTATGCAAACACCTTTTGCCAAGTAATTCATGTACATATTATATATTAACAGTCCCTTTGTGTGTTACTGATTAAAACTGTCCACACACACACACACACACACACACACACACACACACACAACGAACATGCAAGTAAGTCAGAGGAACCTAAGGTCGTCATGTTTTGGAATGGAATCAAATCTGTAACAATACACTCCATAACGGAGCGTTCTGACTAGGTAAAGAACAGTGTTACTGTGTGCTTTTCCCTGACATTTACCGCTTGTCTTTCCTTCCGCACTTTTTTTTTTTAATTCACAAATACACGTTCAATTTTCGCTTATAGATACGGTTTATTTAGAATGCATAATCTACACATGTTCTTTTGAGAGAGAGAGAGTAAGGAAAAATCAACATCGTGTGTGTGTGTGTGTGTGTGTGTGTGTGAGAGAGAGAGAGAGAGAGAGAGTTAGGAAAATCGACATCCTGACACTGATATGCCACCGCGTGATGTGTGAGTCACCACGTCACTCTTACGTCATATTTACCTAGTAAGGAAATTGCCACGTAACAATATTCCACCCAATTTTACATCCTATAGTTATGGTTTATAAGATAAAAATCTTACAGAACTGGGCCACTCTCACAACGTGTATACTAAGTTATGGTTGCGTGAAATTCTGTGAGCCCCGGATTTGAGGAAGTAATGAGTCTCCTTGCTTACTAGTTAAATCAGGGCTCCAATCTGACTACGTCTGGCCATCAGCTGCGCTGAAAGAACACATACAGTTGAAGAACACATACATTCTCAAGGAGCAGTTAACAGGAACTCGTGATAATTGACTGATAAAGGATTTGGGTTATGAGTATTCTTTTCGTTTATCGTACTGACAGCGCTCTCTGGTATTATTATACAAGGCACTCACATGGTCTCCACCCAGGGCTGCCAAGAGTGAGGCTTTCAGCGCCAAGTTGGGCTATTTTTGTTGCCCAGTCGCGAGAAATTTTCAGAATGTGCGTTTTGGGGGTTGCTTTCATTCTCTCATGATCGGGACAACACTAGTACGCAATTTGAATTAACTTCAGATGATTTTATTTTATGAGTCGCAGGAGTGTTAGTTTTTTTTTTTATTATTATTTATTGAAGCATGAGCCATACGAACCTGACTCATTCACAATTAACCCTGGCACAGTCGGGATAACTCTAGTAGGTTTTATTGATTTGGGTCATAGGAGCCTTAGTGTTATTCGTTCACCATTAACCTTCTGATATCCGGGTCAAATCTAGTATTCTATTCCGGCCAACCCCAGAACTGACGATTTTTGTAAGTTGAGAGTGAGTCATAGGAGCCTGAATTACTGTCACTATTAACTTTGTCATAGGTGAGTCATATGTAGTTGTGTATTACTGCAATCCCCAGATTATTTTCCAGTAGAACTGTCAGCAAATAGGAGCCTAAGAGTGTACGATATAATTATTCCATAAAATAAAATAAAAATACCCTAACTATAACAAGACAGATCATATCGCTTGGTATAAATGAAAGCATAGATGTGGTAATTACGCTCAGTGTAAATGGAATAGCTGAGAATATTAGGCTATTTTGGGGCTATCTTCCTTTAATTTTGGGCGGGAAGCTAAGTCTTCCCTTGGCAACCCTGCAATCAATGCGCCATCTCAGCAGTGCCACATTTGCCAGAGGTGGGAGAGACTGTGCGTTCTGTGAAACCTCCCTTTCTACCATTATACCTTAAATTACCTGGATACCGCCTACCACACGACGAGTTAGGGGAAACAGGACCAAAATGGCGTCAGAGAAACAGGTGAGAGGATGAACGATAGCTGAAATGGCCCGTAATGGACATTTATAGATTGCGAGTGGGTGGGGGCCAGGTATAGCTCTCCCGAATGTGTATTTATAAATCCTCTTAATGTCCTCTCTACGATGACGTCATATTGCAAAGTATTATTACTCTTAGTTTTCGAGAGTACTTGGTTAAACTAGAGGGGTTATATACAGCCTTCATTAATCACTCCAATGTATCAAATGGCATGTATGTGTATGTATGTATATGTATGCTTGTATTTATGTATGTTTTATTCATGTTCTGCTTTTACTCTTGTTAAACGGCGGGAGTGACCTGAGTTGTTACAGTGCCATGATCTTTTTGCTGTATCATCAATCCCCCCAGTGATAAAAGTCGAGAAGAATGTCTGGTAGCAGCAGCAGCAGAGAGAGAGAGAGAGAGAGAGGAGGGGGGAGAAAGTACGTCATCGGCCTGAAGGAGTTGACTTGTCCATAAGATTCTCAAAACCCGTATTTACAAGCTCGTAATTTGTGTATATGGCCAGAACCCGTATTTACAAGCTCGTAATTTGTATAATATCGGCTTGTGTGTGTGTGTGTGTATCATTAACTTGACATCTGGTGAGTTTTGTGATGATAAATATACAAGATTAATCCACTGAAAACGTATTATACGTTTTTTAAACTTTATCTCTGTTATGTTGCGTGTATAAGGGCGTGACTTCTTGTCCCTTAGACACGGAGCCTGGAGCGAGGTTCTCTTTCTAGACCGAGTTGGGCTCTTTTAAGGCATTCAGTGGGAACAGGGCATAAAACTCAGGGGTACAACCTTACACGTATATTACCACGAACTACAACACTGTTACAATATATATATGGCACACTTTACAAGGAAATAATGTCACACACAGATAGACAGGGCCGGAGGACTTGACGACAGGAGGGTGTGACTGGGGCTTGCTGTAGGATGAGGCCCAATGGTAGTGGAGGGCCCGGGTCAGCGGCCTGCGTCAGGTAGCCCTGGGATTGTCGGGGCTTCCGGGGCCTGCGTCAGGAGGCCGACCCATCGATGTCTCGTCCGGGAGTGGTCAGAGGGCCGTGGTAGGGGGTGTGCCCTTCCGCTGGAGTATGGGGGCTCGGGCCTAGGGGCCGGGCCCGAACAGGGAGAGTAGGCGCACTTGCCAGCACCTACCCTGCCGGTGAGGAGGTCATCGCGTGGGGCTAGGGAGGTCTCGCCCTGGGGTCCTGGGGACGCCTTGGCTGGTCCTGGGGCTGCAGTCTCGCTGCTGAGCCTCCGTCAGGTGTGGGCTGCGGCAGCTCGGGGTGGCAGAGGCCGACAGGGGCTGGGGCCACTGGGGGTCGAGGGAGAGAGCTAGGACTCCAGACACCAAGGGTCCTTGCCAGGCCTCCTCCAACTGCTGGTCNTGGGCATACAAACGTCTCTCAACTCCCTCACTATCCCTTGAAAGGATAGTAAGCTACATGAGAGGAATAAGTTCGGCCTGCAGTCCACAGGCTTCACGTTCAGATGAGACTGGGACCACTACAACAACCATACTAGGTCCCTGAAACTGAATTAAAATGAAGTAGTAGTAGCTGCAACCTCAGGCTCATCTGAAATGAACCTGGTGGACTGCTGGGCAAATTTTCCATATTCAGTAGTCCACCATCCTCCTGTAGGGGGATAGGGAGGAGATTGAAGGGCTTTGTACTTGTATAGCCGGGCAGCTCCAAAGCTTGGTCTCACCAGGGTCACCACGTGAAGGCGTCCCTCTCCAGCACTTGGAACAAAACTATAATTTGTTTGGTTTCTCTGCCTCGCTGCAGTGCTGTCTGCTCTGCAATGAGTCGTGTTGGATAGTTGTTGTTGCAGTAGCCCCAAGTTCATCAGAAATGCGAACCCAGTGGACTGCAAGCTGAAATTGCCCTCATCCTGCCGTCCACCGTCCTTCTCTTTTTAAGGGATAGAGAGGGAGTTGAAGGACGTTTGTATAACTGGGGAGTGTAGGTATCCCTCACCGACACTGCAGGTAAGGTAATCACATGTAAGTAGTTTCCTGGGTTATAGGAAACTGTTTGGATTGTTACTCAGTGTAGAGTCACCTGAAAGCAGCACAGCATCGAGTGAGTGAATGATGAGCACACCCACCTATCATAAAAGAAATCACTGTCAGAAATATATATTAGGTCTCCCATACATCTTGGCTATTTTACTTTAAAAATATGCAGCTGTATTTCACTCTAACTTAGCCTAAAATTGCTATCTCTCCATCCTGAATGCTAAATTGTAACAATATATTAATACTGAGCCTTGTGAAATAAGCTGCAAGAAGAAGAAAATCTGGGCCAAGTTAGCCTTCTGTAACAGAATTATGTCAAGTATTTTCCCTCCTTGAATATGAGTATATACAGTATAGTTCACCGTGCATAGCTGGGTCAGTAATGTGTGATAGTGGAGTGTGTGTGTGTGTGTGTGCGTGTGTGTGTGTGTGTGTGTGTGAGAGAGAGAGAGAGTGAGTTTGTGTGTGTGTTCTGCGTGTGTAGAATGTGATGTGTCTGTGAGGGACTGGTGCTGCACGCGTATTGTGTGTGTATGTGTGTGTGGTATGCACGTATGTAATATTGTTTGCCTAGAACGAGTTGTAAAAGCGGTTTACAAACATGCAACATTCTGAAGGCCAGTTTTTCCCCTTATGTTGCAACCCAAGCCTACGTGCAGCTGACCATGTGTTACTGAGGAGCTTATGTTAATAATAGTCCTTTTACCTTTACGTGGCCCTGATTTTTGTCCATTTGTTACTTGTTTCACGTAGCTCAGTGGCAGAAATAAGTTAGTGCCACGGCTCTTCCTTTCCATAGCACTTCTTCGTGATTAGCATCATATTCTAGTATTAATCTACTGATACACCTCTGAATTCAAGATGTCAATTTTAGGCCACGTTAAAGTAAAAAGGGTATAGTTACAAAGAAATGCTATGGAAAGGATGGAGAACCTTAACTTGTGTGTTACTCAGGTCATAGTAGCTGGAAAAGGACGAATATCAAGGTCAACTTAGTAAATTTCTCGTTACAGCTCAGCATTCAAGGTGGGCAGATGGCAATTTTATGCCAAGTTTAAGTGAATGGAGTGTTGATTGGAGTATTTTCAGTACAAGATCCACCTCTCTCTCTCTCTCTCTCTCTCTCTCAGGCGGATGCATTGCCAGATACTGAGTTGCCAGAAGTCAGCAGAAATCTCTGTCCCTTTCAACATGAATTACATCATTATAACCTGAGAGTGAGTCATAGGAGCCTCAAGTGATAATACTTTTACCACCAACCCTCTCATGGTGGGAGCATTTCTATATTCCAGATGATTTTATTCATCTACGTGAGTCATAGGAGCCAGGGAGGGTTTGAACAGTACCTTGGATGTGTGTGTGTGTGTGTAGATTATCTGCAAGATTATAGACTGGTGTGTGTGTGTGTGTGTTATCTGCAAGATTATAGACAGGTGTGTGTGTGTGTGTGCAGATTATCTGCATGATTATAGACAGGTGTGTGTGTGTGTGTGTGTGTGTGTGTGTGTGTGTGTGTGTAGATTATCTGCAAGATTATAGACAGGTGTGTGTGTGTGTGTGTAGATTATCTGCAAGATTATAGACAGGTGTGTCTGTGTCTGTGTGTGTGTATGCATGTGTGTGTGTGTGTATAGATTATGTGCAAGATTATAGTACTTAATTGCACAGGTGTGTGTGTGTGTGTGTGTGTGTGTATTTACCTATTTGTATTTACCTATTTGTAGTATACAGGAATTGAGCTAAGCTCGTGTTGTCCCGTCTCCATATCTACATTCATCTAATCTAGTTTTAAATACATGAATGTTTTTCGCCTGCACCACCTCTTCGTCTAAGTCATTCCAAATACTTATGCTTCTATTCGGGAAACTGAACTTTTTGAGATCATTAAGACATCTACTTTTCCTCAACTTGAAGCCATGACCTCTTGTTCTTCCATCATCCAACACAAAAAGATCCTCTCTATCCACCCTTTCCAATTCTCTTACATTTCTAAATATCGTGATCAAGTCACCTCTTTCCCTTCTCTCGTGCAATGTTGGTAACTTCAGTTTTTCCAATCTCTCCTCGTAGGTGAGTTCCCTTAAACACGGTATCATCTTCGTTGCCATCCGTTGGACCCTTTCTAGTTTATCAATATGCTTCTTCAAATGAGGTGACCATACCACCGTCGCATACTCTAGTCTTGGTCTTATCATGGTCACTATCAACTCCCTCAACATATCTTCATCCATATAATTAAAAGCCACTCTCATGTTGGTCAGTAATCCATAAGTTCCCCCAATAATTTTGTTTATATGCTTTTCTGGTGACAAGTCATCCCGAATAATCACTCCCAAATCTTTCTCATCCTTTCTTTTACTAATCATCTCATTGCCCATTTTATATGTCCAGTGTGGTCTTCTTTCACTTATACCCATTTCTAATACATGACACTTCTTGGCATTAAAGTCCATTTTCCAAGTCTGGCTCCAGCTGTGTATTTTGTCCAAGTCCTCTTGCAGTTCTTTACAACTATCAATACATTTAATATGTTTCATAATTTTAGCATCATCTGCAAACATACTCATGTAACTATTCAAACCCTCTGGCAAATCATTTACATATATCAGAAACATTACTGGGGCCAAGACAGAGCCCTGGGGTACTCCACTAGTCACATTTCTCCATTGTGATACCTTGTCTCTTATTACTGTTCTCATCTGCCTTCCTATCAAATAATCTCCCATCCACTTTAATAGTTTCCCATGCACCCCTCCAAATGTCCTCAACTTCCACAGTAGTCTCTTATAGGGTACTCTGTCAAATGCTTTCTTAAGATCCAGATAGACACAGTCTGCCCATCCCTCTCTCTCCTGTATGACATCTGTTACCCTACTGTAGAAACTTAGTAGGTTAGTAATACATGATCTTCCTTCCCTAAAACCAAACTGTCTTGGTGTTATCACTTCATTTTCTTCTAAATACTTTATCCATCTTTTTCTAATAACTTTCTCACAGATTTTACAAACAATACTAGTAAGTGACACAGGTCTATAATTAAGTGGATCCTCCCTATCTCCTCCCTTAAAGATTGGCACAATACTTGCTCTTTTCCAATCTTTAGGTAACTGTCCCTTTTCAAGCGAGGTTTTGATAATGACATAAACTGGCCACACTAACTGGTCGGCACATTCCTTCAGGATCCATCCAGCCACACCATCTGGTCCCATTGCTTTTCTCACATCCAAATCCTTCATCAGCTGTAGCACCTCATCCATGTCAACTGTAATTTCGGTCATTCTCGTCAGCCTTGGTTCCATTTCAGGCTCCCTAAATTCGTCTTCCAATACATAAACTGACTGTAGCTTGTTGTTCATTATTTCACACAAGTCTTCCTCTCTTTCGTATGTTTCATCTCCATCCCTCAGTCGTATTATACTGTCCTTAACTTTCATTTTGCCATTTACAAACCTATAAAATAGTTTTGGCTCTTTTTTACAGTTAGATACAATATCTTTTTCGTATTTCCTTTCCTCTTCTCTCCGTATCCTTACATATTCATTTCTAACCTGCTTGTACTCCTCCCAGGCCCTTTCACTATACCTTCTTCTCACTTTCTTCCATGCTTTTTTTCTTGCCTCTTGTGCCATCCTACATCTGTTGTTAAACCATTCTTTCTTCCTTTCCATAGCTGCAGAAAATTTTGGGACATACTTAGTAACTCCTGTTTTATATACTTCTATCAAAAACTCATATTTCTCATCAACATTTGTGATCATATTCATTTTACTCCATTCTACATTTTGGAAAAAGTTTCTCAGGGAAGCAAAGTCTGCCTTCCCATAATTGTATCTATTTTCTCTGTGTTTTTCATCTCTTTCTCCTTCCCTCACTCCTACCACATCCATCTCAATTACCAGATGATCACTTTTACCAAAGGGGCAATGGTAGGTTATGTTCCTCACATCATTTCGGTCCTTTGTGAATAATAGGTCAAGCCTGGATGGTTCATCAACACCCCTAATCCTTGTGTTTTCTTTGATCAACTGGGTTAACATGTTTTCCATCATCAATTCCATTAATTTATTTCCCCATGATTCTTCATTGTTCCCAGCATCCATACTTTCCCAATCAACTTCTCTACAGTTAAAATCTCCCATTAATATTATTCTATTTCTTCGTTCAATTAACATTTCTAGCCTAATAATGGATTCACTTATTAACTGTTCGTAATCTTCCTTTGTCCATGCCCTAGTTTTGGGGGGCATATAAAAAACTATTACATCCGTTTTTTCTCCATAATTGTCCTCTATTTCAACTCCCAAAAGTTCAGCCTTAGTATTTTCAATTTCTATATTCTTTACTCTTAGGTCATTATGGGTTAATATCACTATTCCTCCCCCAAATTTGCCTTCTCTGTCCTTCCTCCAAATCTTATAATTAGTCCAGCCAAATAATTTTATATCGACATCTCGGGGCAATTTAGTCTCTACTAGGCAAACAATTTCAGGTTTATTTTCATTTAAGTAGTCTCCAATTTCCCCTTTCTTAGATATTAATCCATCTACGTTACTATACATGATGCTCAGATTTGCTGCACTGTTGTTATCTTTACTCGTTCTTCTCTTTTTCATATTCATATCCATCCCCTTTGTTTCCTTCACGTCTAGTTCTTCACATACCACTTCCTTGCCTTCATATCCATCACTCTCCAAAAAAAAGTTTTACGTTCTTCCTCTGTCCTCCTGTCATTTTTTTCCTTTACTTGGTCCTTCAAAGATTTTAAGACTTCTCTTTCTTCTTCATTCAAGTCTTTTCTTACTATAATATTTTCCATTCCTGCCTCTTTACTTAGTTTCCAGGTCACCTTAAGTATGTCATTTACAACACTTTCTGAAGACATCTTAACTCTCATTGGTCTTGCTTCCCCTTTCTTATATGGCCCTATCCTCCTTACTTCCTCAATTTCTTTTTCCCACTTGTTTCCTTCGGGATCGATCTTGTCCAATATTTGCCTCACCTGATTTGAGTCTCTCTCGAGTCTCACAGACCTAACTTTTTCTTCTTCTTCCCTGTTTCCAAATATTATCACACATCTGTTCCTTTCTACTGTTTCTCTCACTATTTTCTCTTTTTTCTTCAATATTTTCACTACATTTTCTTCCATTTTTTTCTTGTTCATTTCCCTTTCTTCCTGAATAATTTCCCTTAAACTGACTACTTTCTGTTCTTCTTCCACATGTGCCCATTTTGCCTTTTGCTCTTCTAACACACTACTTACCTTCTCTGTTTGGTTACTGCTTTCTTCTAGTTTTCTCCGTAATTCAATATTTTCTCGTTTTAAATTCTGGATCTCCTGGTTCGCTGTCTCATTGGCCTGTATCAAACTCTGTATAGTATTTTCGGTCTTTTCAGGCATGTCTCTTGATACTAGATCCTCCACTTTCTTTTCTAGACCACTAATTCTCATAATCAATGTTTTAACCAGGTCCATTACATTTGTTTCACTGTCAAATCCTGGGAATTCCGGTTCTCGAGTGTTTACCTGGTCGGCCATCTTTAAGGTCGGTTACAGTACTAAACTGAACAGCTGTTCCCAAATGTGTGTGTGTGTGTGTGTGTGTGAGAGAGAGAGAGAGAGAGAGAGAGACTACATGTTAAACTTAATCCTTTTTCTCAGGACTACAGCACAACCATGCCTTCACCAGCCTACCCCAGCGCCCCTCCACCTTACCAGATGTACCCGGGTGGACCTTCCCAAGGGGCCCCTCCATACACTGCCTTGGGGTTCCTCCCAGGGGGCTACTATCCTCCCCCACCCCCTTACCCTGGAGAGTCACCCCAGAGCTATCCACAGGGCTATTCCCAGGGCTATCCCCCACCCAACCAGTCCCAACCACAGCAAATGGGGACATCGCACCTCTACCCTGATGTTTCCCAGCTGCCACAACCGCAAGCAGGTACTGTGACCCCCTTCAACCACCCCGTGAACCGAAACACTCACCCCACTAACCCGCACCACAATTCCCTTCACCCTTCTGCACCCCACCACATTGCCCCACACCATCCCTCTGCCCCCCACCTCAGTCCTCAGGACCACCCACATGAAGCACCCTTCCCTTCCTCCTACAGTTCCTACTTCCAGCATGGCCCTTCTCCCTCCTCGGTGCCCTTCGAGCCTCTCCCACCCTACCAGCCCACACCTACCCACACCAGCCCTAACACCACCAGCCCCAAAACCGCCCACACCGACCACTTCTCGCCACCCAGCACTGACCAAAACTCCAACCCAGCATGTAAGTCCCCACTTGTCCTTGCCTCACCTCACCTTACTTTAATCATTTTGTTTGAACTTGGCCCAGATTCTCGTCCTTTTGCAGCTTAATTTACATACCTCAGTAGCAGAAAAAGACGATACTACAGCTGTAGCCTACGTGCATTCCATAGCACTTCATCGCGACTAGCATGGCAATCTATATCTACAGCTAAGCATTCATGATGGAGATGGCAATTTTAGGCCAAGTTAATGTACAAAAAACATAGAAGTGTCTAGAATTTTTTTTATCTATGGCTAATATTTTCTAAGGCAACACTATATTTAATGCTCACATAATGCCATTCAGAGATAAGCGAGGCTCCTCACTCTTTCCTTAATTGTTGGGACTGAGTAGCCTAGCCCAGGGCATCTACACTATTGATGGGGTAAAAAGCAATTGATGTAGTGAGTTTGGATTTACTTCTGTACTCTGTTCACTTTATCTATCTGTCTATTGCCAGTCACCATATTCCTGTAAGGGGTGGCCATTTGACTTTGAATTATTTGTTTTACGGGTGATGTAGTGCTGCCTACTTCTTCCTTAACCTTTATCATTCTTTTTCTGTGCCTGCCCTCCTCTCTTCCTATTTCTCCCATCTTTCCTGTCACTTCTTATTGCATTTTCTTTCCTCTACAGGTTGCATTACATTGAGTGACAAGCCAAACGGTTTCCTGTAAGCCAAGAAACCATTTACAACGCTGGGTGGTAACCATATAACCAAACCATACGTGCTCCCTATGTGTCAACTGTTCACTTTAACTAGGCGTAAAATTGCCTTCCCTCCATCTTAAGTGTTCATCTGTAACAAGACATTGAAATATGGTACTAGTCATGGAGGGGTTCTACGAAAAAACAAACATAAAGAAAATAGAACAAGAGTAAGAAAGAAGAATGAAAATGAAAAGAAAGAGTAAATGAAATACTGTACATACATACATTTGTACACACATACATAAGTACGTACTCATACATATGTACAGTACATACATACTCATACATATACTGTATACTGTACATACATACACATTCTGTACACACATTCTGTATATGTATCCTGTACACACATACATACTCCATTGTATTGTTTTTGTTTTTCTTGGAAGGAATGGTTGCAGGCTCTTGGCCTTTGATTCCTTCTTCCATGCATTAAAAAAAAAAAATCAAAAAATAAAAACAGGATGTCCGGCTGAAGGGACTGAATTTTTCGGACTGGTTTTCCCAACTTTTTTTCTCATTTACACTCAGACTCCTGTGACTCATTCCCTGCTGAATGAAATCATCTGGCATCAGCTGAAGTGGAATACAAGAGTTGTTTCAATGATGTGGGGGTCAAGTAAGAATTAGGACTAGGATGATGACAATGATGATGATGATTATGATGATGATGTGAGGCTTAGCAGTGCCAGAGTGAGGGAGAGGTGGGTTAGCTAGATCTGGTCAGCATTGATTTTCACAGCTGCAGTGTGACTAGTTGGTCCCATACCAGACACCAGTATGCTATATGTACCAGTGAATTGTGTGTGTGCTTGAATTTGTTTCATTGATTACATTAAAAGGAACAGGGCAGCATAATAACAGAGGTCATTGCTGTCATACAGCAGGAGTAAAAATATCATTATCCTTATCATCATCATCATAATGATAACAGTAACACTAACATCAACAGCAATAATAATAATAATAATGAACAGAATGAATGGAAGGGAATGATTGATTATGTGTGTGTGGATGAAAGGATAAAAAGGTGTTTAATGGATGCAAGAGTATATAAAGGTTGGGGGAATGGACTCCAGATCCAGAGTCCAAATGAAATGGAGAAATAGAAGAAGGGAAAGACAGGAGGAAGTAGTTCATACAAGGAGGGTGGAAAGGTTACAAGAGGATGAAAAAAGGCAGAATATAAGAGGGAAGTGGAGGAGTTATTGAGTAAATATGGATTGGAGCAGATGGAGGATGTGGAAGGTGTGTGCAAGATATTCACAGAAGAAATCTGTGCTGTATGTGAGGTGGTGTGTGGGATGAAGAGAAGACGGGAGGGGGTGCAGGGAACAGCGTGGTGGAATGAAGAGGTGAGAGAGGTTGTGGTACAAAAGAGGGAAGCATACAGTATAGTGAGTGGATGAGACACAGGGTCATGGAAGAAGTTGAGTGACAGAAGAGAGAGTTATATGTAGAGAGGAAGAGAGATGAAAAGATTAGTAAGGGAGAGTAAGAAGAGAGTGGATGAGGAATTTGGAAGGAATTTGAGTGTAAAGTGGAGGGAATGTAAGAAAAGGTTTTGGAAAGAGGTAAAGAGAGTTAGACAGGGTGCCAAAGAAGGTAATTGGGAAGTAAAAGATAAAAATGGTAGATTACTAGTGGAGAAGGGAGGAAAAAGTGAGCAGATGGAGAGAACACATTAAGGATTTGTTGAACATAGAGAATGAAAGTAATGCAAGTATAAGTGGCTGGGGAATGGCAGGGAGAATGCGGGATATAAGAAGAGAGGAAGAAATCAATAGAAAGGAAGTTGTGGAAGCAGTGAAGAAAGTTAAAATGGGGAAAGCCCCAGGAATTGATGGAGTGTGTGGTGAAATGGTGAAGCATGGGGGAAAGATAGTAGTAGGATGGATGTGGAAGATGTGCAGATTGGCCTGGGAAGACGATAGAGTCCCAGATTATTGGAAGTCAGGTATAATTATTCCCCTGTACAAAGGAAAAGGGGAAAAAGAAGTGTGTGGTAATCATAGGGGCATTTGTCTTCTTAGTGTAATACGAAAAGTATATGGCAGGATATTTATTGACAGAGTTAGGAAAATAACAGAGGAATTAGTTGGAGAAGAACAGAGAAGTTTTAGGAAGGGAAGAGGTTGTGCAGTTCAGATATTCATTCTTAGATCTTTAGTGGAAAAGTTCCTAGAGAAGGGAAAGAAGTTGTATGCGGCCTTCATGGATTTGGAGAAAGCATATGACAGGGTGAATAGACAAGGATTGTGGAAAGCATTAAGAATATGTGGAGTAGATGGGAAGTGGTTGAATGCAGTGAAGAGTATGTATGAGGGTGCTAAGGTTGCAGTGCTTGTGGATAGTGAACTGAATGAATTTTTCTGTTTGGAGGTTGGATTGAAACAAGGATGTGTCATGTCCCATGGTTGTTCAATATGTATATGGATGGGGTTATAAAAGAGATACAAGGTAGGGCAGTGGATGTTGGAGCAGCCCTAGTGAGAGAGGGTAGTGTTTGGAAACTCCTTGTACTGTTGTTTGCAGATGATACTGTGTTGTTAAGTGAAGACGAAGTGGAGCTGCAGGGCTTGGTGGATGAGTTTGGGAGAGTGTGTAAGAAATGGAATCTAAAGGTGAATGCAGGGAAGAGTAAAATTATGGTCTTTGAGAGAAGTGAAGTCAGTGAATGTACAGTGAGGCTGGATGAAGAGGAAATGGAAAATGTGAGTGCATTTAAGTACTTGGGTAGTGTGATGAGTTAGGACAGAAGTTTAGAGGGTGAAGTGCTTGAAAGAGTACAACAAGGAAGAAAGGTTACTGGTTCCTTGAAAGCAGTGATAAGAAACAGGGAAGTGAGCATAGAAGTGAAAAAGTTACTACATGACAGGATTGTGTTCCAACTCTAACATATGGAAGTGAAGCTTGGACCTTGTTAGAGGGACAGAAGTCAAGAGTGAAAGCAATGGAAATGAGTTTTTTGAGAGGAGCATGTGGAGTCACATGGAGAGACAGACTGATAAATGAGGAAGTGAAGGAGCATTATGGTGTGGATGTGGATGTGATAGGAAGCATTAGGAGAAACAAATTGAGGTGGTTTGGCTATGTGGAGAGGATAGTGAATGAAAGAGACTGATGAGTGTATGTGAGTGAGATGGAGGTGGAGGTGGGGAGAGGGAAGGGGAGGCCAAGGATGAGATGGAGGGATGGAGTGGAGAGGTATATGAGATGGGGGTGTGAGCTGGGAGCAGGGCGATGAAATGGCAGGGGACAGGGCAACATGGAGGCGATTTGTTTGTGGCCACCCCTT
>JAGKTI010008042.1:0-25302 GCA_018397915.1 Birgus latro | reverse complement strand
CAGCAATGCAGGGATCCAGTTTACATGTCTGGGGCAACACAAGGGACCTAGAGGCCTTGGTATGAGTTTCGCCAGTTGTCCTGCAGCTAACACAGAAAAAACATCAATGCAGGGACGCAGTTTAAATATCTGGATCAGTTTGTGAAGCTTCTACTGCATGATGAGTCTGTTGTGGTGTAGGTGAGCTTGCCTGTCATAACTTTAATCCTCCAGCTGGGAATCTTCATTGACCGAGTGGTTATGCACACTGTTGCTTAGCATGGTCTTAGTTTGGTCCCAGATAAGGGTAGACACGTAACCCACCGCAGGTCAGGGCGTAAATTCATGTTTCCATAAGTCCACACACGGTATATTAAGTGGCTGTAAAAGTGTATTCCTTCACGTATTTTCAAATGTGCGCACTGTGTCAAATTCTCTTAGTTCATCTGATATGTCACATCCTATCTCTTTCCACAAGTGGCTGGTATACAGAAGCTATGAGAGGCCTGGTATGTTTCTCTGCCCACATGTAGCTCTCGGATATAATGTGGGAGGGAGGAAAGCGATGGACTCAAGTGTGAAGGTGATACAGTGAAACAATGGCCAAATTCTGCCCTTATATACGTAATTCTTACTACACTGTATGGGTGATGTTGAGACACTTCGCCAATATCAACTTGTGGTGTACAGCACAAACACAAGTATCTTCCCAAAGTTTGACGAATAAATAGCGGGAAAAATCAAACCATCTGAAACACACACTGGGAGAGATGGGGTTCCAATTGTATTTCGCTAGCTGTAAATTTTCTCCAGACGGAACTGGGAAGATAGATGTTTCTTTGATGTACCTCAGCCTTGTGGATCAGTTAGTTATACCTCGGGCCAATAAATCATAGTCTGATCCTGCCTATTACAAGTGGCCATCTTTGCACGGATTGTCATGGCAAATCCTGCAATATACAAGATGATCTGTTAATGTTACGTAGCGTAGTTCATTGCTG
Organism: Birgus latro; assembly: GCA_018397915.1. Taxonomy (NCBI): domain Eukaryota; kingdom Metazoa; phylum Arthropoda; class Malacostraca; order Decapoda; family Coenobitidae; genus Birgus; species Birgus latro. The sequence goes on along the minus strand of JAGKTI010008042.1, from coordinate 24,322 downwards.
TGTTGTCTTGAGGTCATGGTGTGTCACAGGAGGCCAAGGGATGACTCGGTATACACAAGGCTGTTGAAGGCAGCAGCGGGGACTGCAGGGGTTGTGTGCTGCACTGAGCCAGCCTTCAGCCAACTGGTTCCCGTCCTGGACCCACTGGCACACCTCGTCTCTCACAGTAACCATGATGTGAGCTATTTCCCCGCCCTGCTCTGGCTCAGGTGGGGCTCGGTCATGGTGAGACAGCTGAGGGTGACGGTTGTACAGGCCAGCGTGAGTGGCAGAGTGAAGGAACAGTTGGGTTTGTCAGTGTTGACAATTGACCCACAAGCAGACTCAGCCTGACCAACCTAACAAGAAGACACTGAGGCGTGGCAGGAAGAACTGGGGACAGGACCAAGAAGCCAAGTCTGTTTATGAGAAAGTTAATGAGGAGGAGGCTGAGCATCCCCCCCCCACTGGGGAGTACCAAGACTAACAGGACGGTGGTCACCAGCTGCCCCACACAACAAACCCGACATTGGCCACACGACAGGCAGATCTCAGGCCAGCACAACAGGCGGCCTGATACAGCCAGCCAGGCAAGTTCATCAAGGATGACCTTCCGGTTTGCAACATCGCAGGCAACTTTGACGTCAATACAGGCAATGCAAGAGGAGGATGTGAGGTGACTGCAATGCAACATTGCATGCTGCGACCTGGGAGAAAACCAGAGATGAGGGGAGAGTTGATCCCGGACAAGATCACGGAGCAGAGCTAAAGGAATTCCGTTGAGGACTTTGCGTAAAGAAAGTAAGAGAAACAGGACGGACATCAGATATTCGCTCCATCCGGAGAATGCCCTCAGAGAGACTCAGTTGAACAGTGTGAGTGTAGGCATAATATGTTACAACAATACTACATGTTACTGTATAGCTATAGGTAACAATATGTAAAACAGGTGCCGGAAACGTGGCCGACACACACACATGCACAAACGTACACACACGTACGGCCACACACTTTAGCCGGAAGCTAGAGGGAGATACAGTATACGTCCGATATCACATGTAGGAAGGTTAGACAGTGAGAGAGACAGGCAGAGACAGAGTGAGACAGAGTAAGACAGGAGAGAACAAGAGTTAGACAGCGAGAGAGCGACAGGGAGTAGGAGAGTGAGAGTAAAGCAGGAGGACAGCAGACAGCACAAACTGCTACTAACCATAGGCTTACGGGTCACGCCAAGCTGTTAACTTTTATTCAAGTAACTGTCACAATAAACTCCACTGACTCAGATCTGCCTATTTCATCATCCCACTTAAAATACGAAGAGAATAACGAAACAGAGAAGGCCTACACCGATATCTCCTACACGCCTCACCATTACTCTCTCCTACCGACTCTCTCATCGACGACCTGCAAAATAACCTTCTCTACAGAATTACACCCCTCGGCTACGTCTATTTACTTGAGTAAGGGACTGCCAGGAACCTGAGCAGTAAGTACTGTGACACAGGTGATCCGGTCATCGGCCAGGGCAGCTGCCGTGCCTTGAGGCAGCACAAGTTGGTGATGCGATGATCATCCACAAAGGAGGGCGTGGTACGGGCCTCTGCAATGCCAGCTGGCCTGATTCTGCTGCAGCCAAGAGGCAGCCATGGTGGGAAGAGGCAGGATATCATTTGGGACTGAGTGGACCTTTTGTGAGCAAAATCGTTGGCACATTCCACAGGACCGTTGGGACGAGCACTCACGTGACTAAACAACACTATTAACAAGCCTCCAAGCGTGGACTGTGAGCGATAATATGCTGGAGAAAGTCCTGCCAATGCTCCTGCCTAACACTGTTTTTGAGGTCGCGGGAGGACCTGGCAGCAGAGATTAGCGCTGAGATCGTCAGTCAGTGCGGTACTCTGCTGCTGACCGCCGCACCTTGCCGCACGCTGTCACGCAGGCGGCGACCCACACCCAGTCACCTGACTGACGGGCAGAGGATCTCGTATGGTTGACCTGCAGCACATAATGATAATAGAATTCCTGTACTACGGCATCTAGGCAGGTATAAAGGGCAGTGGATGGTATCAATGGGGGGCTGGCAAATCGGATTGGCATCTCCTTAAAGGAAGGCTGCTGCGAATGAGGGATATTTATCTCTTTCCTGACACGGCGGTGCCGAGAATGCAAGATGGAAATGGAACTCGTGGCAAGGATACAGAAAACAAACTGACTCAGTTATACCTAAATGCAGCTATGTTTTCTTTTGCAAATGTCCAACGAAAACGGAAATTTGAAAAAGGCTCTCGCATCCACATTAGCGATACGTCCATATATCCAGCTGCTGCATACAGTCAGCCTGTGTCTTTACCTGCCATGATAAACTGTTTACATGTATCATAAATAGTGTGGAAATTATCAGAATATCTCACTGCAGGGCTTCTGTATTATGTAAGACTGCCTGACTCCTTCGCTATAGTCATCCTTTAAGAATTAAGGTAATTTGTGCTTTATTATAAATCCTGAGTAATAAGTAGGCGTTATTAGTGAAGGAAGCTCTACAGTGACGTATTTAAATGGGGTGAGGAAAGGGAAGGAGAGAGGAGGTAGGTTAGGCAGCGTCCTCCTCACGTAATTACATCAAGTATCATATACGAGGCTAATACCCAGAGTAACGTCTCAGAAATAGCGTAATGGGAATTTTATTATAAGTTTTTGAGTAATATGCTAGGTTTAAATAGCACTAGATAGGTTAGAAAGGAGGAATTAAGGGGATGTGAGATCAGATATTTGTTCAAAGATGTTTAGTGGAGAAGTATCTAGAGAAGGGAAAGAATGTATGCTACCTTCATGGACTTGGAGAAAACTTATGACAGAACAGATAGGCAAGGTATGTGGAAGGTATGAATATATGGAGTGGAGGGGAAATTGCTGAGTGCTGTGGAGAGCATGTACGAAGGAGCTAGGGCTACTGTGCGAGTGGATGGTGAGCTAAGTGAGTTGTTTGATCTGAATGTGGGACTGAAACAGGGTTGTGTGATGTCTCCGTGGCTGTTTAATATATACATGGATGGGGTTGTAAAGGAGGTGCAAGGTAGGGCAGTGGATGTGGGAGTGGCTCTAATGAATGAGGGCGAGATGTGGAAAATTCCGGTGTTGTTGTTTGCTGATGATACAGTATTGTTGAGTGAAGATGAATGGGAGTTGCAAGGTTTGGTGAATGAATTTGGGACAGTGTGTAAGAAGAGGAATCTGAAAGTCAATGTAAACAAGAGTAAAGTTATGGTGTTTGAGAGGAATGAAGTCACAGAATGCACAGTGAGGTTGGAAGGTGAGGATATGGAGAATATGAGTGCATTCAAGTACTTGGGTAGTGTGATGAGTAAGGATGGGAGTTTTGGGGATGAAATACTTGAAAGGGTACAGCAGGGAAGGAAGGTTGTTGGTTCATTGAAAGCGGTGGTGAGAAATAGGGAGGTTAGTATGGAAGTCAAGAAGTCACTGCATGATAGTATCGTGATCCCTACCCTGACGTATGGAAGCGAGGCGTGGACCTTGCTAGAGGGTAACGAGTCAAGAGTGAGAGCAGTGGAAATGAGTTACTTGAGAGGAGCATGTGGAGTGACATGGAGGGACAGGTTGACGAATGAAGAAGTGGAGGAACGTTGTGGGGTGGATGTGGATGTGGCTGAGAAGATTAGGAGAAATACACTGAGGTGGTTTGGACATGTGGAGAGAATGGAGACTGAAACTCTGACTAAGAGGGTGTATGCAGGTGGGGTGGAGGGAGGGAGAGGGAGGGGAAGGCCGAGAATGAGGTGGAGGGATGGAGTTGAGAGGTATATGAGGGAGGGGGGAGTGAGCTGGAGGGAGGGTAGGCAAATGGTGGGTGACAGAGAGACTTGGAGGCGTTTTTGTCTGCGGCCACCCTTTGCAGGATTAGGGCGTGGGGCAATAGATAGATAGATAGATAGAGAAGGGAAGGGCATAAAAGGAAGGTGGTGGTTAACGTCTAGTCGCAAGAAATCCAGCAATATTCCAGAGGCTTTCACAACATTGGCAAGGTCTTGGTGGGAGCAGATCAGCCGTCCAGCTTCGCAAATACCTGTCACATCCCTCCTGCCATTAACGCCATCATACAGGAAATGAGGGACAGTTTCAAGATGCCTTATGATAAAGTAGAAAAGCTTGAAAAGAAATATGGGGAAATAAACAAAAGTAATGGCAACGAAAATACCAATGAAGAAAAAGAAAAGGTGAATAAAGCAAAGACATTGGTGGAAAACAATGTAGCGACTCTCACAGCATCAACAGCCGCTGCCGTTAACGATACACAGAGCGTGAATCGCAGGACTGAAGAAAATGCTAAAGAATCGGATGCTGTGATCAGTGGAAACGATGAAGCTGAAGTTTGTCCACGTCATCTCCTGGCTATGTGTGAGGAGATGGAAAAAGGCAGAGGAAAAGCTCATCGTAGGTACACACAACCACAAGAGCAAACTGACCAAGAGTTCGGTACGTAAAGCTTTTGTTTGTGTACTGGGCAATACAGTGGGGAAATGTATAGAATTAAGTTGGCATTATCAAAACTGAAAGTATTGTCCTGGAACGTATATGGCCTTACAAACCGACGCACAGATGTTCACTGATATGCCGTTGAACATGACATGGACATTTTAGCATCACAGGAAACCGGAGAGAAAGGTGATATTTACAGACTGCATAATTATCAGTGTTTTTACTTACCAGGCAACAGTGGTAATGGGGGCACAGCACTGTATATAAAAAGAGCATACCAGCAGAATTATCAGAACCACCGGAAAAATATCAAGGCATTGCATACATAGGCGTCAAAGTGAAACTACAAGAAGGATTTATTAATGTTGTAAATTTGCATGTAAGCAAAAACTGTTCGGACATCCCAAACCTACCTGAATGCATGTTCATGGGTCCCACACTCGTAGCGGGAGATCTTATGCTAGACATCCTACTCAAGGAGGTGCAGGAAGGCGAAACACATGTACTTGGGGGCAGATTAGATTACGCTTGTCTTCGTCACTCCTCTGACCTGACTGGCTCTGTTGTGCAATAACTTATTAAGTGACCATTTTGCTTTACATGTCGAAATTCCCATTAGCAAAATCCCATACCAAATGAATAGAAAAAGATTATCACTACATAAAGGTAAGGTTGATTATTTCCGTAATGAAACAGAACAGTGGTATGAGAGTTAGGAGCCTCATAGAGTTGAATTTTATGAGGATTTGGTTGCAGATATAGAGGACTTAAGTGTAAATTTTCCTTCCACTAGTAATAAAGCTCATGGTCGCAGAAGATCACTATATGGCAAAGACCAAAGAGTAACAGAGTGGAATAAAGCACTGAAGCATGCACGCAGACATTGGTTACGGTCTGGGAAGAGTGAGGAAGCAAGAGTAGCGATGCCAGAAGCTGCTAAAACATGCAGTGAGGTAAGGCAGGAAGCGAGGGCGAGATACTGCCAAGCCTTTACCCAGAGTATTGGTAAAAGTAAAAGTGTCCAGGACATATGGCGCCATGTTAATAAAGTAAGAGGACGGAAAGAGAGCACTCCATAGCAGAAGGGCCTGAAATATTAGCTAATGACCTGGCAGGAAAGTGGTCAGAGGCAGCCAGTTTCTCCTCCCTCCCTGCTGATGTAAGGAACGAGGTGTGCAGACTTGAACCACTGAGAACTGGTGTGATTAAAAACAGAAGAAATCACTCTTGTAATAACACTACAAGAGAAGAATCAATCAATGCCGTTAAGAGTGCAAAGTCCACAGCCCCGGGTACTGGTGGGATAACATACGAAATTTTAAACCGCTTGGCCACACTTGAAAATGGTCCATAGCTGGATTTGTTCAACATGAGTTTTATAGAAGGGGTATTGGCCGATAAATGGAAGGAGGCTGTCATCATCCCAGTTCCCAAAGGCAACGGTGGGTATAGACTTATATCCTTAACATCCTGTACGTGTAAAATGATGGAGAGGATAATACTCAATCGGTTATTATATTTCCTGGGTGATAATCTTTCTAGTGATCTGTTTGGGTTCGGAAAAGGCAAAAGTCCATCTCACTGTATAATGAAATGTGTCTAATATGCAAATGAAAAATGTAGAGTTTTTGTAGATTTAGAAGGAGCGTTGGACAAAGCTAACGGTGATGTAACAGTGTATGAGCTGGCAAATCTTGGAGTGTCAGGTCGAATGTTGAACTGGATAGCTGACTATCTAAGTGACAGGAAGGCTAAGGTGTGGTACTGGAACTGGGGACACCACAGGGAGGGGTACTCAGCCCTACTCTCTTCAGTGTCCTCATAAACAGGCTTACATCAGACAAGTATCCTCAGTGTGTACGACCCATCGTTTATGCAGACGACATCATCATAGAAAGTAAGTCGGTCCCTAGCATGCAGACAGCCCTGGAGCAGCTGGGAACATCGTGCAAACCTCTTGGGCTGGTGATTAATGAAAGTAAAACCAAATACCAGTGTAGACAGCGTAGTGGTGTCAGGCTCACATTAAATGGAAAAGAATTATAAAAAGTACAAGCGTACAAATACCTTGGTGTTTATGTCGGGTACTCAGATAAAGGACAAGACGCTGAGATAAAACATAGTACTACTGTGTGCAAGTCTCAGCTTCAGCCGCTAAAATCTTTGGCTTGGGCAGGAAGAGGAGCTGGCATCCCAGTGTAAGAATGATATACATCAGCACAGTGAGGTCACTAATGGACTCTGCTGCACCAGTGCTGTCTGTAATAGGTAGAGGGAGGCTGGGGAAATTAGAACTGATCCAGAATGAGGCTATGCGTGTCATATTAGGGTGTCAGAAGAATGCCATGGTAGGGATGATGATGGAATTGAATCTGCCAAGAATAAATGAAATTAATGTTAGGAATGTGATGGCCTTAATTAGGACAGGAAGTGGCGAAGAATGAAGACAATGCTTTGTGAATGCTGGGAGAAAGAATAATACAGAGTATTTTAAGAAAATTAAAGAAAGTATAGAACTGTAAGAGTTGCAAGAGCACTGTACAGTACTGCAGGGCGAGAAACTTAACCATCCACCTTGGGAGGAGGAATCAGTGGAGGTAAATATCGAACCTTCAGTAAAGAAAAAAGAGCACTATATGCCAGGTGAACTGAAACACATACAATGGCATTATCAACGAGCTGCCAAGGGTGAACAGTGTGCATGTGTGCTGTGACGGGTCTGTGAGTGAGGGTGGGAAGGCGGGATGTGGAGTACTGATGCCAGAGAACACCGGCGGCAACAAAACAAAGCAAGAGTTCAGCCCACGACGAGGTGACCACATCTCGTCCACCCAAGCTGAGTTGCAGGCCGTGAATTTGGGACAGTCTAAGGTTACATGTGTTGGAAAGGATGTTTATATGTTTGTTGACAGCAGGAGTGCTATAGAGTCCTTAAACAGCTATAATCCTGAGTATGATTCACTAACCTCGGCCTGTAAGAATAAAATAATGTTCATAAAGTCACGCGGAAATAATGTCATGTTCACTGAGTTACCGTCCCATGCAGGTATAACGCCAAATGAAAGAGTAGACGTTCTGGCCAAAAATGCAACAGGGAGGAAAAATATAGACATACCTTGCTCTCTAAAGAATCGCCAGCTAAGAACTATAACACGTGAAGAACAAGAAACCACTGCACTGGGAAAAAGAACAGTGTTGTACGAAAACAGGTCAACATTTAGACACTACACACACGTCAGTCAAGACACAGGCATTGTGTATGGGAGGCACAGAAAGATATTAGTTGATACAGTAACCTTGAGGCTGAGATTAGGGTATAAGTACTTCTGGGAATATGGCAACCCTGTGGCTGAAGCAGACAGGACATGTAGGGTGTGTGGTGGTGATGACGGCCACACACTACAACACTATGTCCTACACTGTCCTCTCCTGACTCTATATAGGACTGGGGATATTACCGATGTAACAGAACAGGCAATCTGGATGATTAATAATGAGAAGATTGAAGACATCTTACAAAAATATAAAAGATTTGCTCCTAGGATATGATATATTATCTGTAAGAACGTAAGAACCTAAGAGAGGATAACTGCAGTAGGGCGGTTGGCCCGTGCTAGGCAGCTCCTAGAAGAGTAACTGAACTACTAGGATGAGATAAGGACAGCAAAGAAGAAGGCTCCCCCCCGCCCTCCAAACCCTCCAGCCGAAGCCGGCAGGAAAAAGTCAGAAAGAACACCACGCAGCATAGAAAAACTGGCGTGGACATTTTATAGGAAAGTGTGAAAGGAGAACAGAGACTATCATAGTGTAACCTGAAAAGGAAAAAGTATGAATTAGTATTGGTTATAAGATTTTTTTTTCTTTTTCTATACCCACCCCTTATTTGTCATATGCTTATCTAGCCTATGCTTGAAACTCACAATGGAAGGGGCAGCAACTACTTTACTAGGAAGCTTATTCCATTCATCTATACTCTATTACCAAACCAATTTCTACCTATTTCCTTACTGAAACGGAATTTTTCTAGTTTGAAACCATTACTTCTAGTTCTATCCTGTATGCTCACTTTAAGTACCTTATTACGGTATATAACTCCTTAGAAGTTAAAATAACGTTCTAGCCAGCGATAGGGCATTGTAAATATAGATGTGTAGTGAGGCTATAGTGAAGTGAGGGTGCGGTGGGGGTGGGGGGGCTGGGGACCCTAGAGGGATTTGGGGAGGGGGAACGGTTGGATAGCAGGTCACTGCTAAATCCTCCTCACCCTCCCTTGGGGGTCCGTCCATCCATCCATCTGCATAGCCGCTTCCACATTTCACCTATTTCTGTTCCTTGACGTATGTATCATTTCACTCGCTTGATTTTAGTATTTAAATGTATATTATATACATGTTAGTAAGATCTATCTATCTATCTATTGCCAGACGCCATAATCCCATAAGGGGTGGCCATTTGACTCGAGTTATGTTTTACAGGGAGGGGCACTAACCCTCCACCAACCCACTTGTTGACACGTAAGATGTTGTATATTAATTCATGAACATCACTCCTGAGGGACCAACACTGTACACGGTAAGAACAAAAACTGTATCTTCCTTTTGAAAAATATTTTAGTCAATAAACTGTTTCAATTCAATTCAATTCTTACATTTATGCAAATAATTTATGTAAACTAATAAAAATGATAATAAAGTAAATCAAGTTCAGTTTTAATGTGTCACACTAGAGACTATTCTCACACTTTAGTTGGCTCAAATATTTAACAAACACAAAAATGTTAAAAAAAATAACTGTTTTGGCAGCCATCTTAGATTTATGCAAACGAGGATAAAACGTTTTTAAGCAAATACACTTGACAAAATAGTCTGTACTAAAAATGGTCATTTAAGCAGTTTAAGAAGCTAAAAATACCACATTAAGTTACCCCCTGTGTTTATGAATGGCGTAGAGAAACACGAGTCTTAGAAGTTCCTCTGAATGAGCCTCTGTGCGAAATTAGTCAGGAATAAACTAAGACTCGTGTTTCTGTACACCACTTATACGTCTGTCATGATGTCTCCACCCCATATGAACAAATATTGTTTCTGGGCAGCCATATTGGATTTTTGGCCAAACACGCACACACACACACGTTCCCGGGATTGATTTTGGTTGACTATTTGCCGCAAAGCATCCTCCAAGTGAATAGTTTTGTGCAAAGGGGGAAAAAAAATATATTATACTAAATTTCTCGGTCCTTGTCAATTTCTACTGGACTACCGAGTATTCATCAGGCCACTGGGATAGGTGGGATGCAAGCTAAGTTTCGGAGCCTAACCTCTGCTACCGCTGCGGCAGGTGGGGGCATGTGGAATGGAAGTGCGGTGTCATGTTTGTGCTGGGGCAAACGAAGGTAACGCCTGTCTGGAAAAAATTAAGGTAGGTGAACACTTCAGACCCAGGTGCTGCAAGTGTGAAGGGGAACACAATGCCCACTCGTCCTTGTGTCCCCCAAACCACGGACGACCCCGGCACCAGGGCACACTGCAGCTCCAGCCCAAGCAGCACAACCACCGCCGCCGCCACCGACCAGTGTTTGGGAGGCCCGTCTGCAGGCCTCGAATTACCAACAGCCGGGAAAAACAACCTCTGCCTCACCTGCACACAGTCAGCCACCAGCACGTCCTGCTGAATCATCGGCCAGTCAGCCTCCAGATGGCAATTCCAGTCAACATGAAACCAGTCTACAGGATGCCATTTGAGATCTCCATTTAGCGATGCAGGACCTATCCAGGAGAATCCAGAATCGAGGCGCATCAGTAGCAACAGAAAGACCACTTTGTTGAATCTAACATAGAGATGATTTTTCAGCTGCCTGCGACACACCTGAGGCTTCCACTCCTGCAGGTCATGGCGGAGGTGAAGAGCCTGCAGGTGGACACACGAACATGAAGGGGACTTGTGCAAAGGGAAAAACTCAGGTTGAGAAGCCTGTCCAAGGGAGGCTCAGTGGCGTGCACCAACAACTGGCAGGAATGACAAAGTGGAGGTCCGGAGGTACGAAGCCCCTGACCACCGGCGGAACATTTTTGTAATGTGAAGGTAGTACATGGGCGTCCGGAGGGGGAGGGGCAAGTGGGGGCAGTTACCCCCCTTGGAATCCCATTTGGAACTTTCCCGGTCGTCACGTATATATTCGTTCCTTTGAATAATTCTGTCACTTTATGCATTTGGTGTCAGTCATGTAACTCATGTAAGTATATGCCCAGGCCTATTTGCAGTGTGTATTTTGAGATGCTATAACTGCACATGTGTGTTTAATTTCTTTTAATTTGTTTAATTTGCCCCCCCCTTACAAAAAATCCTGCGTACATCCCTGTGAAGGTAAATGTATGTACAGTACAAGCACAACATTCTATTGTAGAAGGGTCTAGAGAAAAGACTATCTTTTAATCACTGTTTGTCACTGTGTGGGAAAATTACATTAGTATTGAGTAATTAACAAAAAATACACACACACACACACACACACACACACAGTACAGGTTTCTAGGGTGTACTTTGAATTATGAAAACGACAAACTATGTAGAGGTGTATGGTATGTAGGAGGACTGCTGGGCCTTGATACAAAAAAAAAAGAAAAAAAGACTGGTAGCCTAGGCCTGTAACCACCAGAAGATGACACAGTACAGTACGGTACTATTCAAAGGAAAACTACTAAAAACGAGCATACACTCACTCATGATAGCGTCACTGCATAATTTAGCATTTGTACACTATTTAATAATTCAAGTCATTTACATCTCATGACTGCACACTCAAAATTTCCCAAATACACGGGCTCTGAAATCAGCCCCTAATGAACCCTGTTGCTATCTCCTCACATGACATTTCCCTGAGGATGTAGCAACATGGTGGGCACGTTGCTGACTCACGGTACGCCTCAGTCAGGTCTTGGGCCGACGTAGAGCACTGAAGGAACGTTTACCCTCACATGAGCTTGCCGGAGATAATGGCAATTTCACAAGACGTTCTGTTTTGTACTACTGCTGTGGTGGTGACCAATAGAAATTCTGTTTTCCACTGCTTGTTCTTTTAGTTTGATTCTCATTGGCTCGGGCATCAGGGGTGGTGCGTCCGTCAAGACTGACCTAAGTAAATACAGCTGGTGGGATTAACCTCTCTTAATCCTCGACTCAGGTGACCACTCGACCTGCCCCGCTCAGCAGGGAATGATTTTCATATCACCTGAACTGTACTGTACTGTATTCAAAGGATTTTTCCATTAACGGAAAAAAAAAACGGCGTAAAGCTATTCCTGAAAAATTTCACCTAGAAAAGTGTGTGTGGGGGGGGGGGACAAAAGATCTGTCCCCCAGGCTCCAACAAGTGGGGGGGAACACGTCCCCCTGTCCCCCACCCAAACGAGGCCCCTGCGTTATAATAAATAAACCTGACCTGGTCGCCCAACAGGAGATATAGGGCGTCATGTGCCCCATCTGCAAAGTTATCGTGTTCTACAACTTATGACGCTGACTGAACAAATCCCATGGTTAAGCAGTGAAAATCCGTGACCTTCCATTCCACGCGAATACCCTGAAATTGTACATAAGTTCTAGAAAGCACTGCACTTATTAAATGTATAGTTACACATACAAATCGCTGCTATTCTTCATTGTAGCTTACATATTTCGGCGACATTCTTAACGTTACTCAGTCCTGTACATATTTTGTTGGTATATTTACATCATAACCTCATAGCCAATGTCTTCCACAACCAAGCCATACAGTCGCTAACAAATGTATTACTCAAGCCATTGTAAAAAGTGTGTACCAATGTTTAGAAAAGTAGTGCAGATGAGAGAGAGGGAGAGGATGGGGAGGGGAGGGAGGAAGGGAGGGAATGGTGAACTGTTGGTGGGTTTTTTGACAATAACTCACCGACCCCATACGACCAACTGATAAGGCGGTAGGCTACGTTGTCATCATAGGCTGTGGCAAGTGCTCCCATGCTGTGCGTTTATACTGCTCTGGTACTACTTCTCTTTCCTGTATGTCTTATAAAGTCCTTTACATTTTACAGCATATACAACACTATTTATTAAAGGACGTGTGGCTATACCCAAGATTTATAACCAGTATATAACTGTATTTGCTGGAGAGGTGTGCATGGCAAGACCCACCACGCTTTTGTTGTATATGTACTCTATACACGTTTACAACAATATTTCAGTCCGCTTCAGGACTGCCCCTTTAATGTGCATGCGCGAGTCTTTTAGCAATGTTAAATGCTTAAATTTACAGGATAACGACAAAAACTCAAGGGGCAGGGGTAATAATAGCTGGCGACTTTTGATGGAGGTTTAGCGACTTTTAGGGATGAGTCTGGCTACATTTAATAACATGGGTTGGCAGCCCTGAGCAGAGGAGGCGTCACGGCAGTCGGGACTCGGCAGGCGGCAGCAAAGTGTCAGTGTGATAGTGAGGTGGTAGCTGGGTGGGTCTTACTGCTCTCCTCTCTTCTCTCTGACGTGGCCTTTTTGTAAGTTTTGTGCATATTTTGTTAACTATAATGTGTTCTTGTAGAGGGAGAAATACCTGTAAATGTGGTAAACTAATAGGAACACATTTTCAGTCTGTTGTGTGGTGGTTGCATGGCGTTCTGTCCTTCCATTTTCTTTCTGACATGGCCATTACGTAAGTTTTGTGTATGTTTTGATATGCTGTCATACATACAAACATGGTAAGGAAAAACAAACACTGGAGTCTTAAAACCTGTGATTGATAATTCATCCATTGTGATAGATAGCTTACTTGGTCACTGCACCGTTTTCGCAGATTTCTTGGTGCATGTTTTGACGTTAAGGCAGCTTCATGGATGGTGATTGAAATATTTATTGTTGTAGAGGTATACAGTGTACTTATACAACAAAAGAAGGTGGTCTTTATTGCCACACACCGTCTTCTGCAAGTAGTTGTATTCACAGTGATTCGTGAGTATAGCCACTCGCCCCATAGCAAATGTTAGCTATCGGGTATGTTATTAAATGTAAGGAAATTTATAAGGTATATTACATACAGAAGGGAGAAGTAGTACCAGAGCAGTTTAGAAGTACAGCATGGCAGCTTTCCACAGCCAAGAATGACGACATTGAAATCGTACCGCCTTATCACTGTGGGTCGTATGAGGTCGGTGAGGGATGGTCGACACACACACGAACACCACACCTCTCTCTCTCTCTCTCTCTCTCTGCTTTTACATTGGCTTCGTGTAGTTTATTTGTTAGCGGTTATGGCAACGTAGTGCAAGACGTAGGCTGTGAGGTTAGCTTATGATGTAACTATACAAGCGAAAAATGAATAGAAATTAGTAACGTAATGAATGTTGACGATAAATGTACGACAGACTGAAGAACAAGTATTTGTACATGTAACTATACATGTTATGAATGTAGTGCTTTCTAGAACTTAGGTACAAATTCAGGATATTCACCGAGAATGGGAAGTAACAGATTTCAATTGATCAGCCATAAGATTTGCTCAGTCAGCATCATAAGTTGTAAGAAATACATATACATTTAAATACGGAAAATTAGAACATGTTTGGCTGCTGTGTAGATTATAGGCCTATCATTTTTCCTGACATTCACTCCGTATTTTTGCAGATTTTGACACTACTATATTATTGAACATTTGTTTGTGGCCACCCCATACAGGATTAATGCTAAAAAAGGCGTATAGAGCCACAGTGATGACGTCATTGCCATAAAAATGGTCTGCTGGTTCTATACAGTGGTGCCTTTAATGTCATTCAGTATTTCATTCTTACAGGGAAAAATTCGGCAGTGTTTACAAACTCATAACACTAGATTCTTAAACAAATAATAACGTGAATTAATACGTTCCACACTTGTAAGGCAACTTTCTACGGTGACGTTTCTTCCGCAGATTTAAAGTTAATAAGATACTGTGGACTCAGATATGTAGGTTTGCTTACGTTTTGTCCATGAAAAACGGTGCGTTTTTACCACAAAATTGATAAAGGGAGGTGAAAACCACAGTAAATGTCATCATGTATTAACCATCTCCTATTCAAGTGCAATAATTATGTGTTAAGGATATCATGAAAGAATGTCTACATAACTACGGTGTCCAGAGTTTTTGTCACATTTGGCTGCATTAATAACATCTTTTCCTTCTTTTCTAGTAATCTTTTAGTATTTCTTTGTTGGTAGAAATGAAGTTTATGCAGCTTTCGGAATTTTTGTCGTTTATTTCAGTCGGGGTATATTAATTTATTTATTTCACCAGAGGTACGATTTACCCCTACTTTGAGTGATTTAGATTAATTCCCATTGCAAATGATCCCTAACCCCTATTTGGGGTTGAAGTCAAACGCGAAATGAAGTCCTCGAAATCGACCGAAATTGCTATACCCAGGCACCAACTGCACTCGCCCGCCTTCATGACAAATGTTGCGAACTTTGTCTAAAAATCAACTTTAACAAGACCAAATGACTACCTTTCAGTCTTCGCCACCCAGACCGTCCCCTCCTCCTTGGGGGTCAGCGCCTTGACTTTGTACGATGTCACCAGTTGTCACGAATTTTCTACATCGTAACATCATGTTAAGTAAATCGTGACATCGAGTGATTTTGCGGGAGGAACGAATTATTATGAAATGTACGATGTTTCGCTCATTCTCTCAAACCGTCCGGTCGCGTGCTTGTATTCGCTCAAGTTTTCAAAACTTTCAGTGCGGGCGGTGCGTTCCTCTGAGCGATAATTTTTGAATTATCGGTCCCGCTCTGAGCCGTTTATACGCCGCCCACGCCCCTTCCCACGCTCCTCGCGCCGTGGATTCAAATCGGAGCTCAGTCTGTCTGTAGACACGGCGCGTCGCGGTACGCCTCTAAAGGCTTGAGTGATTTCTTAGCGATTTCAGATCTCAGCGTGTGTTGGCATGTGTCCCGTAGCTCCCACCCCCTTGGTGATCGTTGCAGCAGCTCGGTCTCATCCATACCGATTAGTATTTTCCTGTTTTCCTAGGCTTAAGTTTTTGAGATATTTAGCTGTCTGTCTGAGTGTCTGAGTGAGTGCATTTCCCTTCCGTTGATTTGAATTGGAGTCATGTAACGTAAATTTATTTGCTTGTAATTAATAAATTTACAGTTCGTTTTCTTGAGCTTTGTTAAATGTAACAGTTGTGTTTAATTTTCCCACTTATTTAATATAGTTTTGCTACTCCACGTTAGCACAACTCTTTGTATTAAATCACGACTGGTACTTAGGCCAACTTTTGGCATTAATCCTTAAATCCGCTGTGCTAGCTAGGAGTTTGGCTCAGCCAAGATCCTGTTTATCTTTATTATTATAATTTTTGATTGTTAAGGGGAGAAACTAACTTTCTCAGGGGCCAACGGTACAATATTACAGCCTACTTGAGTGTCTAGTCTCTGCTGTGTACCGTTGAGAAAGTCTATAAATTCTCGACTCTAGAGAATTGGCGAAGTGAGCCAGCATAAAGTGAAATCGCTGCTTGATTTCACGAGTCTATTCTCTCTTAGTAAATGACTCGATAGTCATTCTTAGCACACATAGCTATACATTGTATACTCGAATTATACAATATCCTTATCCTTTTGAAATACCCTAAATTTCCCCTGACACCAGTATCTAGGCGTCTGGTTCAACAGCCAGCTAAGGTTTGCCAGCCATGCGAGGTATGTACGGGAACGGGCGGCTACTCGCATCTACAGCGTCCTGCGAACCTTTTACACTCACGCCATCCGATCCCTTGTGGATTATGGGGCTGTATGTCTCATTGGGATCTCAGAGTCGCATCATCGTTCCCTGGAAGTGGTACAAAATACTGCCCTACGTGTGATGCTTGGGGCACCACCATGGACGCGTCTTGTTAATCTTCGGGCTGAGAGCGGCTTCCCATCTCTGCAACATCGCATTTGGGCACAAACAGCAGCTGTCGCTGCTAAGCTGTGCAGGCACCGGCCCCACCTTCCTGTCTCTGTTCTCTTCCGGCGAACACTTGATCAGCCCCCGAATCCACGCCTTGGAGGTGATTGGATTCTCCTTGCCGCCAACGCAGTTCGCAGACTTGATGCCGCTGATGCCGTCAGGGGTGGTCCTGATTTGCCTGACCCTGCCTATGCTCCAGCACCACCCTGGCTTCCTCCTGTGATTAGGAGTGTTGAGCCTACTGTGGCAAACCCAAGGGCCTCTCTTCCTGCTCTTCTTCAACAGGATGGATTGCGTCATATGGCGGCTCTCTACACTCCTGATGCTGCCGTCTATTATACAGATGGGTCTGTGGGTGTTGATGGGACTGCAGGTGCTGCTTTTATTTGTGACGAGTGGGTTGAGTCCTGGCGTATCACCTCTGGCGCTTCAGCCTACCAAACTGAGCTTGTTGCTATCCTTGGTGCTCTTTGCCATGCCGATCGCTTCCCCCATCGGCGCATCATTATACATACAGACTCCCTCTCTTCTATACATGGCCTGCAGCAGCTCAATTTCACAGACAACAGGTTCCTACTTACCTCCATCCTGGCTGTTGCAACTACCATCGCTAGCCGGGGAGGTGAAATTTATCTACACTGGATTCCTGGACATGTTGGAATTATGGGCAACGAGCGTGCTGATGCTGCTGCTCACCTCGCCTGCACTCTCCCTATCGTCACCTTTCCATTACGACCTAGCTTATCTCGCATCTTGCGACAAGTACAAGTAACTGACGCTGTCCACCGTCTTTCCCGGGAAGATCATCAGTTCCAGGTATATGAAGGCTCTCGCTCTGCCACCTGGTATACCATTGCTACAACTTGTACACCTGTTGATGTACCCACTGGCACACCCAATCACCTTCTTGTCAAGCTTCGCCGGTTGCGTCTGGGATATCCATGTTATAACCAGATGACTGGTGGAAACCCGGAGCCGTGCCCTCACTGCTTCGGCATTAGTGCAACGCCTCTTTTACATTATATTCTTGACTGTCCCGCAACATATTGTCTTCGGCGTGGCCTTGGGAAGCAGCTCCTCAGGGATGACGACTATCGTTTGGCTGCAGAAACTATTGCTCGGGCACCTGCCTCTGTGATTTTGGGGGTTGTGGCCACCTACCCTCCCCCACGTTAACCTGTAACCCTAAATCTTTGTACAGCTTTTCTCTGACAGGCTTTTGTTTTTGCCCGTGTCCTCCTAATGGGGAGGCAAATCTAAATCATCATCATCATCGACCGAAATATGCACTGTATTTTTTTTCCCCCCCCACAAGGAGAAGGATTTACCTGCATTTCGAATAATTTTGAGTCTCCGCGAAAAAAATCCTTTTTTTTAAATTTTTTTTATTTAACCTAACGTAATCAAACTTAACCCCTAAGAAACATATGCAAAGGAAATATCATAGTGAAGTTTGTAATACAAAATGCTGGAATACCCGACGGGTTTGACTGATAAATGACAGTAATACCTAACTTTCTACTGTTTATTTTTTCCTAGAACTTGAAAACTTCAAGTCGGTGAAAATTTTGCAACACCTGATGCCAAGTGCCATACTTTTGTTCGTGCATCACTCAGACAGCACAGTAGCTAGAACCCAACACGTATTTAAAAATTCAGAGTTCACCAATTATCCTGAGTTTAACAGACACTGCGGTACTGATCAATTATCCTATCAGTTCCCCCCCCCTTTTTTGTATAGTACGGTATTTTTATTGGTTTACAGTATGTACTGTATACACCATGCTCAATAACTTATTTAAGTTTCATTTACTATTATTTCAGGTTCATACAGTAATCTTCCCACTATCCGACATAATGGAGCCAAAGGCGTGACTGGAAAGTGGTCTTGTCCGTATAGTGGCCCTGAAGCTCCAGCACTGGTCATTCATGACCCTAACCTAACCTAACCTAAATCAGAAAACCACCTACCTACCTCCCTACCGGATCATCATTTCTCACATCTTATGCACTAAAATATGGGATACAAAGCATCAAATAAATAAATTGTTACCAGAAAAAGAGTTAGGTATGGCAAAGGTGTTCACTGTTCACCAACAGCACCTGTCGTTCTTGACACTGATGTAACCTAACCTAAATCAGAAAACCACCTACCTACCTACCTCCCTACTGGATATGCATAGCACTTAATTAAGACCCCATTCACATAAATAATGCATACAAAGCATGAATTAATCAAATTTTAACCAAAAAAATGATGATTTTGAGGTAAGTAAGGCATAGATGTTCATGAGTTGGCAGCTGAGTTTAAATATACTAGTATCGGACATGGCAATCACTGAAAATCACCCTTTCTCACATCTTATGCACTAAAATATGGGATACAAAGCATCAAATAAATACTGTTACCAGAAAATTATGATTTAAGGTGAGTAGGGCAAAAATGTTCACCAGTTGACTAGATAGTGAATTTATGTAAGAGACATGGTAATCACTGAGAAAATCAACTCTTTCACAGCCTGTGCACTCAAATATGGGACACAAAGCATGAAGTAAATAAAATGTAACCAGAAAAATTATGATTTAGAGGTGTGTAGGGCAAAAATGTTCACCAGTTGACTAGTGACATGTAGAGGTGTTGGTATGTAGGGGGACTGCTGGGCCTTGATAGCAGGCTGTGAAGCCTATGCCCAGAGTCAGACCATAAAAAAAAAAAACGTGAACGTATGTAAGAGACATGGTAATCACTGAGAAAATCACCTCTTTCACAGCCTGTGCACTCAAATATGGGACACAAAGCATGAAGTAAATAAAATGTAACCAGAGAATGAGGATTTAGAAGTGATTATGGAAAATATTTAGCAGTTGACAGTGCACTTACATGTCCATGATGGTTGTTAATGAATATTACCCCCACCTCTAAGGTTTTTACAGTGGTCATAAACACTCTTGAAGCATGTACAGTAATCCAGTGTTTTCCACTTAATTCTTAGCACTGTGAATTATGAATGTTTAAACAAGAACGAAAACACCGCAAACGATCCGACAACCGTTCACTTTTCACGGGAGTTCAGAGACAACTAGCAGGAGGGGGGGAGCACGGGAAGGGGGCTGGTCGGTGCGCGCGAGAATTTCAAACTGACACGGTCGAAAAAATTCGGATTTTTTTTTGTTACTTTTTGCAATTTTGGGGCATTTTGGGATTTCGGCCATCAGCCTACGATGTCCGAACAGTGAGGTATCCGGATAGCGGTTGTCCAGGAAGTAGAGAGATTACTGTAGTTCCACTGGACTTTGTTAGCAGGCTAAGCTTTAGCTATACAGTAAAGTGAGGTTAGGTCACCATTTGGGTAGGATTAGGTTAGCTCCAGTGGTATCCAATATTAGTCAGGTCAACATTTGGTTTGGTTAGATTAGGTCCAGCAGCAGTCTGTTTGTCAGATCCAAATATGACTCAGTTGGACTAGGTTAGAAGCAGTCCATATATAATGTCAAAATCTGGTTTGGTTTGGTCAGGTCCAGTGGTAGTCATAGATGTTGGGGTCAGGGTTTCATTTGGTTAGGTTAGATTTAGTGGTAATCTATACTGTATGAATGAGTATGGTAGTCAAGACCATTAATATTACTTGAGAAGGTATTACACTTTCTTGCAGGCAGTTTTATCAGGAGTTGTGCACAGTATCTGAGACATACCAGGGCTGTATATATTTCACTACCTTCAGCTCTTCAAGCATGCATTTCCCTTTTTAATACAGTATGTTCTCTGGACTTTGCATAGTTTTGGTCATTATTATTTCACTGAAAGTGACAGTAAACTTTCCTTTGCTGAAAAATGGAACATTGTCCGATTCCTTCAGTCTCTGTACCACTTCATGTAAAAGGACTCCCAACATGCCTGATGCATTGCCCTTGATTACCCAATAATGGCTGTCCATGCTCCTTGATCTCTGGTGGCAGCCTCCCTGGGGTCGCACTCCATGACCTCGTCCCAGGTCTTTTTCGGTTTGCCTCTCACAACCCCACCCCTCAATGTCCACAGTTTCTGCACCCAGTTGTCATCCTCCATCCTCTCCATATTCCCAGACCATCTCAGTCTGCCTCTCCTCATCACACCAATACACTCTAGTCCCATCCTTCCTCTTAACTCTTCCATCATAAACCTAGCCCCCCCCCCCCAGGCCTCTCATTCGAGGATGCACTACAGATACACCTAATCATTGTCATTTCTGTATGTTTGAGCCTATGAATATCCTTTTCCTTTTCTGCCCAGTTCTCACTACCATACAGCATTACACTCGTAACACATGCTGCATACAGACATCCCTTGGCACGGAGGGAGACTGAATGTTAGGAGAAGCAACAGCTCCCGGAACTCTTTCCAACCACTTCTCTCTCTAGCCACAGAGCTAGCTCCAGCCCCACCTTCAGCATATAACATGTCTCCCAAGTAAAACTTCCACACACTCAGTCCTTTCATGGCTGACAATCTCCACATGCTCTGACACACTGCATACTTGAAATCAGCATTATCTTTCAGTCAACCTGTAGTACCATTACATCTTTTTTGCATCCACTTATCACAAACACGGCACAAGATGGAATTACTTCCCACGCCCTTTATGGCAAACTGCATATGACTACTCTTCCTCTTGTTTGACAAAACTGCCACCAACCCTAGATACCATCACCTTTGTTTTATCTGCACATACTCTCAAACCCTTGCACCCCATTCCATCTCTCCACTTCCTAAATCTTTTCTCCGCCTCCCATTTATTCTCTGCAATCAACGCCAAATCATTGACACATCTCCCATGGGAATCCATCTCTGAAGCCACATGAGAATATTTGAAGCACTATGATAAACAATAAAGGGCTAAAGAATGAACCCTGATGTACACCAACATTCACGGAAAATTTATCTTTCAAATCTCCATTCACTATCACCTGGGTGTGAGCACCCACATACTGTACATGGTCATAACCACTCTAACCAAACGCTCCTTGATCTCATTGCCCACTTCACCACCTCCCTAGGGACTCAGTCAGATGCCTTCTTCAAATAAAGAAGAACAAAGTACAGACCCATTTTCCCTCATATAGCACCTACTGTATATATTTTTCCAAAATCTGTTGAACAGTGAATATGTCATCATTGGTCCCTTTTCCTAGCATACCGCATTCTCATCAGTATTTACTCTTTCTCTACTCATACCTTCAAGAACTCTCTTCATTACCTTCATTATCTGGTCCAAAAGCTTTATGCCTCTTTAATTTCCTCTTTCCAAGGCACCACCCTTCCCCCTTGTACTCTACATATTTGCAGTCACACTTTTCAGTCAGTCATCTGGGACAAAACATTCATATACAGTATAATAGTATTTATCAAATCATTAACTAAGCCTTCTCCTATATTCTCCTTAATCTTTCAGCATTTCAGCAGTCAACCCATACACACCTGCCGCCTTCCCCATCTGCGTCCTGCCCATTGCCCTGCTCACAGTAACAGCATTGATCAAAGGCCAAGGGCAAAACATTCAATCTGCTGACTCCAAACTTTCCCTGTTCCAAACTCCTCTTTCAGCAACCACTTGTAATCCTTTCTCCAGGTGTCTTTAATATCCTCATTGTTCACCACTATGTTTCCTTCATCATTCTTCACGCACTGCTCACCTATGATGTACCTGGTTTCCAACTTCGTCCGATCTGCCACCTTAAATATGTTCTTCCTTTCAACACTATTTAGCTTCAACACTATTTAGTTTCAACTCTATTTATTTATCCAGTAAGTGTCTGAGACTCAAATTTTGCCCTGTAGACCCCTTTTGTAGCCCTATGCTTGGCAGCCAAACATTCCTCTTTGTTACCACCCTTTTCCCATTCCTGGAAAAGCCCTCTTTTCTCCTTAACTGCAATCTCTACACCCTCATCCCATCACCATTTTACTTTATGACT
Organism: Birgus latro; assembly: GCA_018397915.1. Lineage (NCBI taxonomy): Eukaryota > Metazoa > Arthropoda > Malacostraca > Decapoda > Coenobitidae > Birgus > Birgus latro. The sequence goes on along the minus strand of JAGKTI010008042.1, from coordinate 1,935 downwards.
TTTGAGGATGGGGAGGGGAGGTGGCTTGTCCAACCACGCACTGAATCAGTAATTTTCAGATGTTCTTGAGAGCTCTGTACGCATCATTAACACTTCTGTCAACAACTGTCTGTTCAGCCACCACTCTACTCATCTTGCTATTGAAGGCATCTCTAACTGCTTGGTTTTTCAGCTTCAGTATATTTCTCAAAGGTACATAGGTCCTCCTCTTCACCACCAGCTCCTTAAGCACCATGTCACATATCAGTAATTTGTGTTGCTGCATACACTCTTTGCACCTTATAACTTTAACATCACTAACAAACCTACCAACCCTTCTGACCAAGAAATAGTCTGTCTAGCCACTATTTCCTCCAGACTCATATGTATTCAACTTTCTCTCTTCCTAAAATGCATGTTTCACTCAATCATGTTCATTGCCTCCCCAGATTCGATTATCCTTTCCCCTTCCACATTCCTTGTACCATATGCACATGCCCCATGTACCCCTTCATATCCTTGTGCTGCATCACCCACATGACCATTTAAATCCCCTCCCAAAACTACAATCTCATCATCCCCCATACCACCTACAACACTTATCAAGTCATCCCAGAAACTATATTTTTTGCATCATCCAAGCCAGCCTGTGGAGCATTTCCCTTTATCAGCTGAAAATATCATCACCAACAAGAAAATATGACATTGGGTAATTATCTTTTTTCACAGATGCTGATCCTGGTTACTAAAGACTAACGTACCTGAACACAGTTTTTGTTGCAGCTCAGAACAGAATTGTGTATACATTCATGATCATAATAAATGCCAAATGTGTAGTCTTTTGATCAAATACCTTATGTGGAAAAGCAGTTTCAGTGTCTGATGTCTAAAACCATTCTGCAATTTCCAAAGACCACAAAATTTGCTGAAGGGGAGTGCTTGGTTTTCCTATTGTGGAAGTAACCTTCATAATCTTCGTGTTGCAGATTTTGAATGATATTTACAGTGCTGTAAAGACATTTCTCTCATTTGCTGTGCTACAGTAAAGGCATTTGGCCAAGTGAAAGTTACCAGTAGTTTAATTCTGGTGGATTTGTAGTGTTACAAATTGATTGATTCATATTCCAGACTGCACCTATCTGGCAGTCATATAAAAAAATGGATGTAAAGTCCCCATAGACAGTATTTGCATACCATAGCCTGTGCATGAATATGCCTGAATATTGCTCTGCATATTTCATTCCAGTTTTATAAAATATTTTCTTCCAGTTTTGTCAAACATTTCACTCCAGTTTTGCGAAACTTCAGGTTCTCTTTTAGCATTGTGTATGTGCCTGGAGGATAATGTTCTCTAATTCAGGCAGTGTTCATAAGCTGGACTTTGTTAGAACCTGGATTAGGTTCACTAGATTCTGCATTTTTTTCCTCATCCTGTACAAGTTTTTATATGTCTTTTTGTTTTCGTACTTTCAGCAGCAGGGATAATTATATCATTATTTCTTTGAAACAGTGCATCGATTTAGCTACTTTCTTTTAATAATGAAAATGACAGCTACATATTGCTGATAATAAAGTAGGTGATTTTCAGGATCTGCTTATTAGCCTTCCCATGTTTTATTTCCTTTTCATCCCCTTTGAAGTGAAAGAAATTCATTTCAAAGCATCAGACTGGTTATTATAGCCTGTAACAAATCTGTTAAAAAATTTAATGTGAATTAACCTGTATTGCTTTGCGGCTGTGGGACAAATGGCATCATCTGCTGTATTTAGACCAGCACCTAGTTGCCATGGTTATGTGATGTCACACTTGGGCTCTTAATTGAGGCTCAGCTCTGTGGAGGATAAGGTATTACTTTACTTGTGGACTGAGAATCTGAACTGAATCTTGTTGGCAGATTTTTTTTTTTTAAAGACCTTTAACAACCCAGGAAGAAGGAAGATTATTTATAAAGAATT
>JAGKTI010008041.1:16968-34842 GCA_018397915.1 Birgus latro | reverse complement strand
ATAGTCTCATATCAAATTGCTTATGAAGGCTCCAACTTGCTTGAATGTATCAGCCTTGGTCACCTAATGGGGGCTGACCACACTGCTCGATCTTTGGCAGCCTCCCAATTCAGTCCCTCATCCCTGAGATCACACTCTATGACCTCATCCCAGGTCCTTTTTGGTCTGCCTCTCACAACCCTATTACTGAGGTCACACTCTATGACCTCATCCCAGGTCGTTTTTGGTCTGCCTTTCACAGCCCTACCATTGACACTCACACTTCTCATGCTCTGCACCCAATTGTCATCTTCCATCCTCTCAAAATGCCCAAACCATCTCAATCTGCCCCTCCTCATCACACCAGTACATTCAAATTCCATCTTTCCACTTCACTTAACGCCAAGCGTGCTCATCACCTCGTATGAGGTGATATGCAGGCCACCCCTGGCTGCACTGATCATCTCATATGAGACAATGGATCACTGTGCTATAATTTCAAGCACTACGAAGCGCCAGTGGCTTCCATGGGAACACTGACTCTCCCTCTACACCATCAGAGGTGCTGCCAAACCCTGCCATACTGCAGTTGACGAACATCGCATATTTAGTGATTCAGAGATGCACGCCACCCCTGGCTGCACTGATAGCTTCATTTGAGGCAATGGGTCTCTGCACCATAATTTCAAGCATGAGGAAGTGTTAGTGGTCTTCATGGGAATGCTGAGTCTTCCTATACACCACCAGAGCTGTTGCCAAGCCCTGCCACACCGCAGTTGCCAAATACCACATACAGTGGGGCCCCTCGGGTAGCGTTTTTTTGTTAGCGAATCCACGGGTAGCGACAGGAAAGAAACTATCTCATAGCAATTAATGCTGCACAGTTAGCGAAAATCCGCTAGGCATTTACCATGTAGCGAGCAGGTGGGCAGAGTTGCCAAGGTCGGAACCTGATTCAAAAGCAATACTGGGCGAATATCATCTGATCTGATCTTAATGCTGATGGTGTATGCAAGCCGACCTTCATTTGTAGCGGGTGATGGGCAGAGTTGCTAAAGTCAGACCCTGGTAACACTGACAGTGAGTGCGAGTCTATCCTCATGCTGATGGTGCACAGTTAGTGAAAATCCGCTAGGCATTTAACACGTAGCTAGCAGGTGGGCAGAGTTGCCAGGTTCAGAACCTGATTCAAAAGCAATACTGGGCGAATATCATCTGATCTAATCTGAATGCTGATGGTGCATGGGAGCCGATCTTCATTTGTAGCGGGTGGATGGGCAGAGTAGCCAAGGTCGGACCCTGGTAACACAGACAGTGAGTGCAAGTCTATCCTCAGTCAGTTCACTGACCCATTGCCTATCCATGAGCCGTGCATTCATTCAACCCTCAGTCTCTCCATTGTTAAAGTTTTTTGTGACCTTCCATTTATTGTCTGGGGACTGAGTGCTCTGTTATCATGGCTTCAACTTCGGAGGCTGGCCAAAGTGGTGGCGGTGGCCCAGGGAAAAAACAGGAAGTGCAGGTAGTGTAAAAGTGACAAAAAAGGCCAGAGAATACATGTGTGGCAAGCCAAAGAAACAATATAGCGTGAGGCACAGAGACCAGCCCTTTTGAATGCCTCGTCAGACGAAGAGGATGATGTCGACATGCCCCAGTTCAGCTCGAGGAGGACCTATATGATGGTTGGGAAGATGAGGAAACAGAGGCCCATCGCATCGAGAATGAAGTTCGTTTGCATGTGTTACGATGTGAGGGACAAGAGAAAGATGAGGGATGAGAGATGGAGAGTGAGCAGAGTCAGGTCCGTGGTTGCTAGGTTGCTGCGGTACAATAACCACCAAGCACAACAGTAATTTCAACAATAAATAGCAAAAATGATTTAAAAGTTTGTTTATCCATTTGCATGTTAAGTTTATTTTATTAGTGTTCACAGTAGGAATTTAGGGTTTCGTTGGAGTATAGTACAGGTATTTATTTTTTAGCGGCTTTAGCAGGCTGCCACGGTACGGTAACTACAATTGATAACAATAACGTCGTCACCAGCCATTGAGGTCCACTGCAGGACCGGCCTGTAAGTGGCACTCAAAACGAATTAAAAGTAAGTTTGTTAATCTTCTTTGAATATGTAATATACTATCTTATTACTGAAGAAATATGACGTGATATTAATGGTTAATGGAGGAAATTAGGGATATACCTGAAGGAGTCAGGACCGTAGTTCACTGACCCATGTGAAAATATGTATTTAAGCTTTTCTCATAACTAATCTCCAACTATCTCTCTCCTACCAAATTTTACAGTTTTAAATTTTTCCTTTACCTTTCCTTTTCTCTTGGGGGAATGCCGGTATATAAGCAATACTGACGGGTGGAAGGTGAACCTCCCCTCAGTTACCCCAAGAAGAAGAAGAAGAAGAAGATTGTTTGTTTATCCACACACCGCGCATCCATTCAACTTGTCACAGTCTCTCGCCACTGTTAAAGTTTTTTGTGACCTTCCATTTATTGTCTGGCTACTGAGTGTTCTACTATCATGGCTTCAACATCGGGGGCTGGCCCAAGTAGTGGTGGTGGCCCAGGGAAAAAACAGGAAGTGCTGGTAATGTAAAAGTGACCGAAAAGGCCAGACAATACATGCGTGGCAGGCCAAAGAAACAATACTGCATGGTGGAAAAGAAAAAGATAATTTTTTGAATACTGTATGTAGTATACATTTATCTTATTACAGTACTGTACTGAAGAAATATGACGTGATACTGATGGGTCTATCTATCTATTGCCAGACCCCTTGATCCCGAACGGGGTGGCCACAAACAAATCGCCTCCATGTCACTCTGTCCCCTGCCATTTCACTACCACGCTCCCAACTCACACACCCCTCTCTCATATACCTCTCCACTCCATCCCTCCATCTCATCCTTGGCCTCCCCCCCCCCTCTTGCCCCCTCCACCTCACTCACATACACTTAGGTAAGAAGTTTGCCCCTCGGGTAGCGATTTCATGGATAGCGGCCATTTTGGTGGACTAATAAGGTCGCTATCCAAGGACCCCACTGTATTTAGTAATTCAGTTCTTGTTTGTAGCCGAGCAATGGTGGATTCACACCCATCTACCTCCCACAGTTATGACAACTTATCACTGGCCTCAAACCCATTCAAGAGGTGTAGATTACAAAAAGACAAGGGTGATGAAGAGTTCAAGCTCAGAAACACTTGATCTGATAACAAAAATGAACTTAATAATGAAAAAAAATGTCCTAAAACAATGACTCTGGGGATGTAATCAAGTTGATAAAAATTAGTGCGGCAGGGGTTAAATTGCAATTCTTGACCCCAAGTCTCATATTCAAGGACTCACTAAACATCCATGTAATCAGGGTCATTTCTGTACATTTGAACCTACAAATATCCTCTTCCTTTACTGGCCAGGTCTTACTACCATACAGCATTACACTCCTAACACACGCCACACATAAAGATCCCTTAGCATGGAGGGAAAGCCCTCAATGTTATGAGAGATAATAGCTCCCTGGACCTCCGCCAACCACTCTTTACCCTAGCCACAGCACACTCCAGCACATAGCATATCCCCTAAATAACAAAATTCCTCCACACACTAAAGGGACTCTCCAGCAAGATCAATCCTTTCAGGCCTCACAATCTCTATACACTCTCCCCGACACACCACACACATGAAATCACCATTATTTTGCAGCCTACCTCCAATCATTTAATATGCTGGGTGGTAACCTTATCACCAACCATCATGTGTTCCCTACATGTCAACAAGTGGGTTGGTGGAAGGTTAGTGCTCCTAGCCAGAAAACAACTAACTAAAAATACAAAAAAAATGTCTCAGACAAGGACAGACCAACAGGTAATGACCAAGGACTGGACAAAGGACATGGTATGGATTGCAACATGCAGAACTGGGCACTTCCAAAATCACTTACAAAAACTACAAATTCTGCAATTGTGGACGTGTTATTTTGTTTGCAAATTTACGATTTTGACAAATTCTACGCAAATTTGCAGTTTTGTGCTTGTGGAAGCACTTCCGCAAACACAAATCTGCCCACGAACATCTACGTGGCATACCGCGGCAGGCGGCGTCTGGGTGAGTCACCAGCTCACCGACGCCACCTGCCGCTCCCACACTGTTGCCATATGTATGATAAATATTGTATATTGTTCTGTTTCATTTTTTAAGGCTCCAACATGCTTGTATGCATCGGCCTCGGTCACCTAATGGTAGCTCTCCATGCTGCTTGATCTCTGGCAGCTTCCCAATTTAGTCCCTTAACCCTGAGGTCACACTCAGTGACCTCATCCTAGGTCTTTTTTGGTCTAACTGTCATTACCCTACCCCTGTCATTAGCAATTCTCATTTTCTGCAACCAAATATCATCCCCCATCCTCTCAACATGCCCAAACCATCTCAATCTACCTCTCCACATCACAACACCAATACACTCCGGTCCCTTCCTACCTCTCAACTCTTCCATCGTAAACTTAGCCCCCCAAGGCCTTGCACCCAAGGATGCACTGCACATCCACCTAATCATTACCATTGCCATTTCTGTACATCTGAGCCTGCGAATATCCTCTTCCTTTACTGCCCAGGTCTCACATCATTACACTTATAACACATACTGCATACAAAGATCCCTTGGCATGAAGGGGACCCCTCTTGGTGTCAGAAGTGCCAACAGCTCCTTGAACTTCTTCCAACCATTCCTCACTCTAGCCACAGAGCTAGCTCCTGCCCAACCTCCAGTGCATAACATGTCTCCCAAATAATACTCTTCCACACATTCAAGAGACTCATCAGCAAGTTCAATCCTTTCACATCTGGCAATATCCACATGCTCTCCATAACACATTGCATACATGAAATCAGCATTATCTCACAGTCTACCTCCAATACCACTACATCTCTTATGCACCCACTTATGACAAACACAGCACAAGATGGAACTGCTTCCCACACCCTTGTGCACATGACCACTTTCCCCCTTCTTTGATAGTAATGCCCCCAGCCCTAGATTCCATCACTTTGGTTTTATCTGCATTTTTTCTTAAACCCTTGTGCCCTATATCATCTCTCCACTTCCTAAATCTTTCCTCCACCTCCCTTTCATTCTCTGCAATCAACACCAAATCATCACTGTACAACATCTCTCTCCACTTCTGGGGTCACGCGAGATGGCTTCAAGTACCATGATAAACAATAAGAGGCTCAAGACTGTCCCCTGATGCACACCAACATTCACGGAAAACTCATCACTCAAATCTCCATTCACCCGAACCTGGGTGTAAGTACCCACATACATGACCATAACGATCCTAACCAGCCACTCCTCGATCCCAAGCTTTCTCACTGCTCACCTCACCACCTCTACTGGGACTTTGTCAAAGGCCTTCTTCAAATCAACAAAAACAAAATACTGTACAGTTCCATTTTCTCTCCTACATATTTTTCCTGAAGCTGTATAACAATGAATATGGCATCAGTGGTCCCACTGCCTGGCATAAACCCAAACTGCATCTCATCAATAGTGACTTTTTCTCTAATCATCTATCCATCTATCTATTGCCAGACGCCTCAGTCCCGAACGGGGTGGCCACAAACAAATCACCTCCATGTCACTCTGTCCCCTGCCATTTCACTGCCATTTCTTCTCTAATCATACCTTCTAGAACTCTCTCCATTACCTTCTTTATCTGGTCTAAAAGCTTTATGCCTCCAACCTCCTCTTTCCAGGGCATCATTCTTCCCCTTGTACACATTTACAGTTATACTCTTCAGCCAATCACCTGGGACAACACACTCATATATAATCATATTTATCAGGTCAGTGGCTAAGCTCACTCCTATATCTCCTGAGGCTTTCAACATTTCAGCAGTCAATCCAGACAAACCTGCTGCCTTCCTCACCTGCATCCCACCTGTTGCCCCACTCACAGTAGCAGTGTCAAAGGCCAAGGGCCAAACACTGGATCTGCTGGCTCCAAACCTTCCCTGTCCCAGTCAAACTCCTTATTCAACAACTGGCTGTAATGCTCTCTCCATGCATTTTTAATATCCCCACTGTTCACCACAAAACTTCCTTCATCATTCTTCACACACTGCTTTTTATGATATCCCTGTTCTCCCTTTTCATCTGATTTTCTACCTTAAAAATCATATTCTTCTCTTCCACATGATTAAGCTTATCAAGTAAAAGTCTCTGTGACTCAGACTTCGCCCTGTAAACCTCTTTTCTAGCCCTACGCTTGGCAGCCAAGAATTCCTTTGTTACCACCCTTCTTCCATTCTCAGAAAAGTCTTCTTTTCTCTTTAACTGCAGCTTCTACACCCTCATCCCACCATCAAGTCACCTTACGCCTTGGTGGGCCCCTTGTCCATCCACATACTGAATCAGTAACTCTCAAGAGGCTGTGATCTTGAGGGCTCAGTACTGTTCATTAACACTTCCATCCACGTCTCCCTATTCAGCCACCACTCTCCTCATCTCGCTATGGAAGGTATCCCTTACTGCTTGGTTTTTCAACTTCCATATTTTCCCCCTAGGTGCATAGGTCCTTGTATTCATCATCCTTCCTTAAGCACCATGTCACATATAAACAACTTGTGTTGCTGCACACATTCCTCACTCCCTATAACTTTAACATCCCTCACTAACCTTCTATCAGCCCTCCTGACCAGGAAATAGTCTATCTGGCTGCTGTTTCCCCTAAGCTCATACATAATCAACCTACTCTCTCTTTTCCTAAAATGCGTGTTAGACACAACCATGTTCATTGCCTCCCCAAACTGGAGTATCCTTTCCCCTTCCTCATTTCTTGTACCATATGCACGTCCCCCATGTGCTCCTTCATATCCTTGAGCTGCTTCACCTACATGACCAGCTAAATCCCCCCCTAATACTACAATTTCATCAACCCCCAAACAACTTACTACTCGTATTAAGTCATCCCAAAATCTATCCTCTACCTCATCCAGGCCTGCCTGTAGAGCATATGTCAATACAGTTGCAAACACCATCCCACAGAACAAAATTTTCACCACTATTATCCTATCACTTACTCTCATAACATTCATAATATATTCCATTTCTCACTAACCAACACATCCACACCCCCGTATCCATCTATCCTACTCTGCCAAAACAACATATAGTAACAATCCCCCACAGCACTCTTTCTAGCTGATCCACCCCTATATCAGACTTCATGCGAACATCCCACATCCACTCATTACTTGAGCCACTTCAACCATTCTGCCCCTCAAACTTCCCACATTCCATGAAGCCAGACTAATCCCCCTTTGGTGATTTTGTCCTTAGGCTTGCTTTGAATTACATTCTTTAACTTGGTCATGATCAGTAAAATAAGAAGGGGAGAGACATCCCACAGGCCCCACCCACTGCACAGTCCCAGGCCACACAATGGATGTGGGACCCCTAGCCCACCAGTCTTGACCAGTGGCTGTGATAGTGCCCTCTGCACACCCTGACAGGACAGCTACAGGGACACCTTCTGAGCATGCCTTGGCTCTGTAGCTGCCCTGCCATTGTACATCCATTGATAGGGCAGCCTCCTGGGGTGCTGCTCCCAGGTTCAGGCTCCTCTCTATTGGGCAGAAGTGGCAGCCTGGAAACCGCAATGCCCTGTACCTGCTAGCACAGGTTCAAGCCCCATCTCACCCCAGCCCCACGATCTATGGTGGCGGAGCCCCCATCACGCCTCCTTTCAAAAGGTCCGCCATTAAGTAGCGGGGGCAGTTTTCTGGCTGCATGCCCTTGTTGGCGTCAATCCTGTGACATAGTTGGGTATACTGCGTGGTATGTAAAGTGCATGTGGTGTAGTGTATGAGACAGTTAGAGAAAGTGTTTGGGAGAGTACTCTCAATGTTAGTGTCACACTGAAAAGGTCAGCAAAGGGTATCATTACGTAGCTAGTGAAACAGGAGCTCCAGCTCTCCCTATTACCAGCATTCCCATTCCCCTTGAAAGTACCACCCTGACTGGCTGGTGCTAGAGCCTCCTCTTCCTTAATGATAAATTCACCTTCGGTATGATGTATAATTGCATTATTCATTATCGTACATTTTGTACAATAATTTTACGATTCCTCAAGAAAGAGAGAGGAGAGAGAGGAAACGGCTGAAGAGCAGATTCATCTTTTTGTGATATTCACTGGCTTCACACCAAGCTCTCAGGAAAGGAATGAAAATGGGTATAAGCCAAGAGGGGGCAACGTTCGTACTCATGATTAAATAATAAAGCATAACATTGTCATAAGTCGTATTCTACTTTACACTGGAGGGTTCCTCACTACATTATCTTAACCCTTTCGTTTCTGGACAACGCAGGCTGCGTCCAACCGAGGGCAAGTACAATGCTCAGGATGTGGGCCGGCTTGGCCTTGGCCGAGTGCTGGGAGAACCCCCCCCCTTGTTCTGCACTCGTGGTACTTGATAAACATTTTATCCTCACACCCTTAGTTTTGCATCTATCTCCTTGATTTTTTTTTCTCGTAATCTCGAATAGCTGTGCTTGCTTATGGTTTTGATAGAAACGTTTGGTGAATATGAATTATGCACTAATTTATGATGTTTTTCCTTTCCTTCATGTTTTTTCATAGAAATATATGTTTTATGATAACTGTTACTGACAAAGACTTTTAGGAAATTTCATTAGCTACATTTTGGTATATAAATATTTACTGTAGGGCAATTCGGGTCGGTTTTACATACCGCAAAAGGAAATTATCTTACTATCGCGCTGCAGCACAGGAGCATTGTTTCGCTAAATTATTTTTTCCCCTGACTTTATTTATGCCTCTACCTACCTTATTTTTTTTTCATGTAATCTCAAATAGTTGTACTTGCTCACGGTGTTGATAAAAATGTTCGGCGAATATAAATTATGTGCTAATTTACAATATTTTTTTTTTCCTTCTTGTTTCCTCATAGAAATATATGTTTTATGGTAACTGTTACTGAGAAAGAGTTTTAGGAAATTTCATTAGCAACATTTTGGTATATAAACACTTACTGTATGACAATTTGGATTGGTTTAATGTACTGCAAAAGGAAATTATCTTACGATCATGCTGCAATGCGGAAGCAGTGTTTCACAGGGCCAAAGTTGTTGCTAAATTATTTTTTCCCCTGCCTTTATTTATGCCTCTATCTGCCTGATTTTTTATTCAAGTAATCTTGAATAGTTGTGCTTGCTTATGCTGTTGATAAAAATGTTTGGCAAATATAAATTATACACTGATTTATGATGTTTTTTTTCTTTCCATCAAGGGGAAATTTTGATGGATGCAGCTTGCGTCGTCCAGTAACGAGCAGGTGAGATCAGGTTCAACCCAGCCTGCGTCGTCCAGTAACGAGCAGGTGACTTTTGCACTTGCACCGCTACCCTAAGTATCAAAAGGGTTAACGAAATACTGTAAGTACTTTTTGGGAAAAGTCAGAAAAAAAAAATTCCCCCCCATTAAATAGAGAAAAATATAAAGCCTAATTCAAGATCAGTTCATTATCCAGATTCTTAGATGTTATAATGAATGCTACTGATGTAAACTACATCGACACTAGAAAGACTTGTTTAGCATAGCCAGTAACAAGATGAAAATGCAAAGATGTGCTATGAAGCCTCCCAGTCCACCTAGAATATGACCTTTTGTCTAAATTTCAAATCTGTCAGACTTATGGCACTGCCATGGCCAATATTTCAATCACAACAAAAATCATTAGGTACCGTAGATAAATAACAGATTCAACAAGAAACATTCAAAATGAATCTATCCATCTACATACCTAGGCAGCTTCCCCCAAGGAAAGGGAGGTAGCCAAGACAGGAAGACACACTCCCAATTTACTCATCCACTCAACACACATTCATTCGCATCTTAGCCCCGAGGGGAAAACGGACAGATCCTCACCGCACCACACCGCACGAGGGTCAACTGCGCAGTGCAATCAGTGACATCCGCAGCAGGGCCCGACAGCAGAGCTGGTTTATCCCTGCCACATCATAATGGACTCATCCCTTACCCTCACACAATTTTACCAATTTTCTTACCAGACAACAACCTTTCCCCATGCAATATCAATTTAGATAGATAAATAGATACAGACAGAGATATATACTGTATGTTGGAGTTGTCTCAGCTGTTGGAGGAGTCTGACTGTGACTAAGGAGTGAGAACCGAGGAGGTTAGAGCCGAGGAATAGAGGTGGAACGGTGTGTCAACTTGTCAAGTGTTATCTGTGAAGTGTAATACTGTTACTTAATTCATTTATATACAATATGAAGGATTTACCCTTGTTTTGTAGTAAAACAGTCTAATAAATGAAATGTGGTTGGTGGGGGCGCTCACCATCCACTCACTCGATGTAATGTTGCTTTTGGGTAACTGCCCCTTCCTCTCTTTCTTCCTTCTTTCCTTCTGTCCTCTTCTTTCTTTCCTTCATTCTTTCCTCTTCCTTATGCCTATGAGTGACTCTACACTCCCTCTTCTGTCTTTATTTTCCTTCATTCTTTCCTCTTCCTTCTGCCTATAGGTGACTCTACACTTAGTGACAAGATGGTTTCCTGTACACCAGGAAACCATTTACTATGCTGGGTGGTAACTATATAACCAAATTATGATGCCTGGTGGTTTAATGGGTAATTAAGGTGCTCCAATGGAACTGAGCCTGTGCAAGTTTATATCCAAGGGCTGGTTGGGGTTTACTGCCCACGTAATGCCACTCAGTGATGGGTGAGGCTGGTCACTCTCATCTTAAATGTCAAGACCAACTTGCCTAGCCCAGGGCTCCTACGCTCCTCGTGGGGCAACACAGGATTAGATGATGATGATGATGATGATGATGATGATGTTTTTGTTTTTTGTTTTTTCAATGCAAGGAAGAAGGAACCAAAGGCCATGGGCCCACAAACTGTTCCTTCCAAGAAAAAAAAACAAAAACAACACAAAAGAGAGTCAAATTCAAGATCTGTTCATTTCGAGATGCCTGGACACACTGCGTTTGAAAGACTGGAGATCATAGGAAGTAGGAAATACAGTCAGAGGAAGACAGTTCCAGAGTTGACCAGTTGCATAAATGAAGGACTAGGAGTAACGGTTAACTCTTGCATTAGAGAGCTGGACAGAAAAGGGATGAGAGGTTGTTGCTAGATGGGTGCCACATGCCCGTCGTAGAGGTGGAGGGATGCAAGCAGACAGTTTGGAGGAGCAGTGGCCATTGAAGTAGCAATAGAAAAGAGATAAAGATGCAACAGTGCAACGAAGAGACAGAGGTTGAAGGGAGCCAGTAAGAGGAGGAAAGTTAATGAGATGAAAAGCCTTTGACTCCACCCTACTAAGAAGAGCTGTATGTGGGGAGCCACCCCACACATGAGAGTTGTACTCTAAACAGGGGCTAATAAAACCTGTGTATAAAGTCAAAAACTAGGCAGGGGTAAAGAAGGTTTGGAGTCGGTTTAGCACACAAAATCTCTTGGAAGCAGATTTCACAAGAGATGTAATATGTTCTTTCCAAGATAAATCCCAAGTGAATGAAACCCCAAGCATGTTCAAGGATGATGCAGGAATGAGCTGGACATTATTAAACATTAGCGTGTACTCCTGTAGGAGATTATGTCGGGTTGATAGGTGTAAAAACTGAGTCTTTGATGCATTAAAAACAATAAGATTATTTTTACCCGTCAGAGATACGAGCCAAGTCAGACATTAGGTGTGCCATAGCCTCATCCCTTGTTTGAAGCAACTGCTGTGATGGACGTTGCGGAAACTGAATGGAAAGGTGAAGGGTGAAATCATCAGCGTATGAGTGGATAGAGTTAGATATACAGCCCAGAAGGTCATTGATGAATAAAAGGAAGAGAGTTGGTGATACGACAGAGCCCTGAGGAACAGGATGAGTAGATATGATTTTTAACCCCTTGATTAGGAAAAATATCATCCTAAACTTACCGCAAAATAATCCTCTAATGGTACCCAGAATATAATGAAGCTGATGCCGTGGGATAGAAAGGTTGCGTTTGCATTTTTATATTTGTAGAACTGCAAATTTCAAGAATTTTGCAAATTTGCCTTTACAGAAGGTAATTTTTTGAGTTTGCGGACTTAACTGAATTTTCATTTGCAATGCCCACCTCTGGCAACGTGGAATGCAAGGGGTGCGAATGATGGGGTGAAAGAGAGAGAGATTGTCCAGGTGTCTGAAGATGGATATATGTGAACTGACTTGAGACTAAATGGAGAGGTGTGAGAGTGTGGGAAAATGGATAGGGTATGTGCATGGGAGTAGGTGAGAACGAGAGGGCAAAAGAGGGTGTATGTATTCTTGTGTCCAAGGGAAGGAAGGAGGAATATAAGAGAGTATGGATCAGTTGGTTCAAGGATTGTGTGGGTAAGATTGAAAATAAGAATACAAATGTGGGTGATTGTGTGCGTGTGTATGAGCCAATGCAAGATCATCCAGGCAGAGTGAAAGAAGAGTTCTGTGCAAATGTGGAAGCGTGCATGGTAAAGTTTCAGAGGAACGAGAGAGTGTTACTGATTTTTTTTTTTTTTAATGCAAGGAAGAAGGAACCAAAGGCCACAGGCCTGCACACTGTTCCTTCCAAGGAAAAGCAAAAACAATACAAAAGAGAGCCAAATTCAAGATCCGTTCATTTCGCGAAGCCTGGACACACTGGGTTTGAAAGACTGGAGATCATAGGAAGTAGGAAATACAGACAGAGGAAGACAGTTCCAGAGTTGACCAGTTGCATAAATGAAGGACTGGGAGTAACGGTTAACTCTTGCATTAGAGAGTTGGACGGAAAAGGGATGAGAGTTTGTTGCTAGACGGGTGCTACGTGCCTGTCGTAGAGGTGGAGGGATGCAAGCAGACAGTTCAGAGGAACAGTGACTGTTGAAGTAGCGATAGAAGAGAGATAAAGATGCAACAGTGCGGTGAAGAAACAAAGGTTGAAGGGAATCAGAAAGAGGAGGAGAGTTAATGACACGAAAAGCCTTTGACTCCACCCAATTGAGAAGAGCTACATGTGGGGAGCCTCCCCACACATGAGAGTTGTACTCCATACACGGGCAAATAAAACCCGTGTACAAGGTCAACAACTGTGCAGGGGTAAAGAAAGTTCGGAATCGGATTAGCACAACTAATCTCTTGGAAGCAGATTTCACAAGAGATGTACTATGTTCTTTCCATGACAAATCCCGAGAGAATGAAACCCCAAGCATGTTCAAGGATGATGCAGGACATAACTGTTCATTATTAAATATTAGTGGGTAATCCTAAGGAAGATTTTGTCGGGTTGATAAGTGTAAGAACTGAGTTTTTGATGCATTAAAAATAAGAAGATTATTTTTACCCCAATCAGAGATACAAGCCAAGTCAGACATTAGGTGTGCCATAGCCTCATCCCTTTTTTGTTAAAGTAACTGCTGAGATGGAAACTGCGGAAACCGAATGGAAAGGTGAAGGGTGGAATCATCAGCATATGAGTAGATAGGGTTAGATGTACAGCTTAGAAGGTCATTGATGAATAAATGGAAGAGAGTTGGTGATAGGACAGAGCCCTGAGGAACACCACTGTTGATAGGTCTAGGAGAAGAACGTTGGCTGTCTACAACAGCGGCTACAGAATGACCAGAAAGGAAGCTAGAGATCAAGGCACAGATAGAAGGATAGAAACCGTAAGAGGGCAGTTTGCAAATTAAAGATTTATGCCGGACTCGATCGAAAGCCTTTGAGATGTCAAGTGCAATGGTGAAGCTTTCGCCAAAGTCCAGAAAGGAGGATGACCAGGAGTTTGAAAGGTAGATGAGAAGATCGCCAGTGAAGCGTCCCTGATGGAACCCATACTGACGATCAGAAAGAAGGTTGTGAGAGGAAACATGCTTTAAAATTTTTCTGTTAAGAATTGACTCAAAAACTTTTGAGACACAGGATGTTAAAGCAATTGGGCGATAGTTAGAGGGTTGGGAATGGTCACCCTTCTTCGGGACTGGCTGAATGAGAGCAAACTTCCAGCAAGAAGAAAAGGTACAAGTTGATAGACAAAGGGGAAAGAGTTTACCTAGGCAGGGTGTAAGCACAGAAACACAGTTTTTTAGGACAACAGGAGGGACTCCATCAGGCCCATATGCCTTGTTAGTATGGCCAGTAATGGCAGAAAATACATCAGATGAAGAAATTTTAATGTCAGTCAAGAGGAAGTCAGAGAGGGGAAGTGATGGAGGAATAGCACCAGAATCGACTATGGTGGAACTGGAGGAGAAAGTCTGAGTGAAGAGATCTGCTTTATCAGTAGAAGAAAGAGCTACAGAACCATCAGAGTAGAAAAGAGGAGGGAAGGATGATGAGGCATAGTTGTTAGAAAGGTTTTTGGCAAGGTGCCAAAAGAAGCGAGAAGAATTCGAGTTGGAGAGTTGAGAACATTTAGCACGGATGAAATTACTTTTAGCAGAGCGAAGAACAGACTTAGCACGATTCCGGGCAGAAATATATAAAAGATGTGATTCAGGGGTGGGTTGGCTCCGGTACCTCTTATAGGCCCTCCCCTTGTTGCGGACAGCATTAGAACAAGCGTGATTAAACCAAGGGTTTCTTGCATTAGTCAGAGGATATGAGAAAGGAATGTATGCTTCCATGCCCGAGAGAATAACCTCCGTAATGCGCAAAGCACACTCAGATGGCTCCCAGCAATGGAAGCAATAATCATTCCATGGAAAATCAAAGAAGTACTGCCTGAGGGCCTCCCAATCTGCAGCTCCCAAGTGCCACAGGCGGCGTTTCTTTGGAGGGTCCACAGGCCGTACCGGAGCGATAGGACAGGTTAAGGTAATAAGATTATGATAGGAGGAGCCCAACGGAGAGAAAAGATGAACAGTGTAAGCAGAAGGATTAGTTGTTAGGAAAAGGTCAAGTATGTTGGAACTCTCTCCAAGGCAGTCAGGGATACGGGTAGGGTGCTGTACAAGGTGCTCTAGGTCATTAAGGATAGAAAAGATGTAGGCTTGTTCACCAGGTGGATCAGTGAAAGGAGAGGAGAGCCAAAGGTGGTGGTGAACAGTGAAATCTAGAATGGAGATTTCAGAGAAAGGAGAAATGGATAGAATGTGTTCCATCGTAGAAGTAAGATAGTCAAAGAATTTTTGATAGTCAGTAGAATTAGGAGATAAGTAAACAGCACAGATATATTTAGTCAGAGAATGACAGGAAAGCCGAAGCCAGAGAGTAGAGAATTCAGAGCAAGTTCAGGAACACGAGAGCAAGACAGATCGTTGCGTACACATACGCAACAGCCACCTTTGGCTTTGAAATGAGAATAGAGAAAGTAGGAGGATACATAACAGGGTTTGCTGTCAGTTGCCACAGACAGCTGAGTCTCAGAAAGAAAGAGAAGGTGAGGTTTAGAGGAGAAGAGGTGGTGTTCAACAGAGCGAAAGTTAGAGGAAAGGCCGCGAATGTTAAAGAAATAAAGAAGGAGTGAGTCAGACAGTGGTTCCAGGCAGCTCTGCGAGTCATCACAGGGAGAGGGGCGGATGGTGGGGGCATTTATGGTCCCCTCCCTGCGAACTCCGAGGCATGATTTTTGTGCGCCATTTTCATTACAAATTTTGAAAAAGAAGTGTAGTGTGTAGTGTGCATGTAGTTTGGTGCTGACAGTTAGAGAAACTTGTATTGGAGAGCATGCTAGACTACTCTCTGTGTTACTGAGACACTGAAAAAGTTCAGCAAAGGGGGATGGTCAGGAACAACTCCTGAAGCCTGATGAAACGGGAGCTCCAGCTCTCCCTGTCATCAGCCTTCCATCCACCTTGGGAGTACTGCCCTGTTCGACTGGTGCTACAGTCTACTCCTACCATTGGAGATATGAATGAAAAAATATAGAAAGTGAAGGTGGATGGTGTAGTTGGTAAGTGTTGTGTGCCTGGAGAAGTGGATGAGAATGGCAGTGCTCTAGTGGACATTTCTGTGGGGAGGGGGTTGGTGACACCCAATACCCTCTTTAGGGACAAAATGATCCATAAGTATATGTGACAATTGATGAGAAGGGTGGGTGGTGAACTGAATAAATGGAAGGCAATGATTGCTTATATGTGTGTGGATGAGAAAATGAGAAGTTGTGTAATGGTTGCAAGAGCACACAGAGGTTCAGGGATGGACACTCTGACCACCACTAGGTGGTGGTGAAAGTCAAGGTACAAATGCAGTGGAGAGGTAGGGGAAGGAAAGGGCAGGAAAATGAAGTCCATACACCAAGGGCAGAAAGGCTGCAAGAGGATGCAACAAAGGCAGACTATAGGAGAGAAGTGGTGGAGTGACTGGCTAAATATGATATGGAGCAGATGGGGGAGGTGGAAGATCTATATCTATCTATCTACTGCCAGATGCCTTAATTCCATAAGGAGTGGCCACAAACAAATGGCCTCCATGTCTCCCTGTCCCCAGCCATTTCACTGCCCTGTTCTCAGCTCGCACCTTCCTCACTCATATACCTCTCCACTTCATCCCTCCATCCCATCCTTGGTCTCCCCCTCCCTCTCCCCTCCCACCTCACTCAAACACACTCTCCTTGTTAGTCTCTTTTTTTTTCTCTCTCTATGCAAGGAAGAAGGAACCAAAGGCCACGGGCCTGCAAACCGTTCCTTCCAAGAATAAATAAAAACAACACAAAAGAAAGCCAAAGTCAAGATCCATTCATTTCGAGATGACTGGACACACTGTGTTTGAAAGACTGGAGATTATAGGAAGTAGGAAATACAGACAGAGGAAGACAGTTCCAGAGTTGACCAGTTGCATAAATGAAGGACTGGGAGTAACGATTAACTCTTTCATTAGAGAGCTGGACGGAAAAGGGATAAGAGGTTGTTGCTAGACGGGTACTACGTGCCCGTCATAGAGGTGGAGGGATGCGAGCAGACAGTTCAGAGGAACAGTGGCCATTGAAGTAGCGATAGAAAAGAGATAAAGATGCAACAGTGCAGCGAAGAGACAGAGGTTGAAGGGAATCAGTAAGAGGAGGAGAGTTAATGAGACGAAAAGCTTATGACTCCACCCTATTGAGAAGGGCTGTATGTGGGGATCCTCCCCACACATGAGAGTTGTACTCCAAACAGGGGAGAATAAAACACGTGTATAAAGTCAACATCTGTGTAGGGGTAAAGAAAGTTCGGAGTTGGCTTAGCACACCTAATCTCTTGGAAGCAGATTTCACAAGAGATGTAATATGTTCTTTCCAAGATAAATCCCGAGTGAATGAAACCCCAAGCATGTTCAAGGAGGATGTAGGAACGAGCTGGACATCATTAAACATCAGCGGGTACTCCTGTGGAAGGTTTTGTCTGGTTGACATGTGCAAGAACTGAGTCTTTGATGCATTAAAAACAACAACATTATTTTTACCTCAGTCAGAGATACGAGCTAAGTCAGACACTAGGTGTGCCATTGCTTCATCCCTTGTTTGCTGAAGTAACTGCTGAGATGGGCATTGCAGGAACCGAATGGAAAGGTGAAG
This sequence comes from Birgus latro, assembly GCA_018397915.1. Classification (NCBI taxonomy): domain Eukaryota; kingdom Metazoa; phylum Arthropoda; class Malacostraca; order Decapoda; family Coenobitidae; genus Birgus; species Birgus latro. The sequence goes on along the minus strand of JAGKTI010008041.1, from coordinate 17,312 downwards.
GGTGGAATCATCAGCATATGAGTGGATAGGGTTAAATGTACAGCTTAGAAGGTCACTGATGAATAAAAGGAAGTGAGTTGGTGATAGGACAGAGCCCTGAGGAACACCACTGTTGATAGATCTAGAAGAAGAACGGTGGCCGTCTACAACATCGGCTATAGAGCGACCAGAAAGGAAGCTAGAGATCAAGGCAAAGACAGAAGGATAGAAACCGTAAGAGGGCAGGTTAGAAATTAAAGATTTATGCCGGACTCGATCGAAAGCCTTTGAGATGTCAAGTGCAATGCCAAAGCTTTCGCCAAAGTCCCGAAAGAAGGATGACCAGGAGTCTGAAAGGTAGGTGA
>JAGKTI010008041.1:0-12439 GCA_018397915.1 Birgus latro | reverse complement strand
CCACATGCAGCTCTTCTCAATAGGGTGGAGTCAAAGGCTTTTCGTCTCATTAACTCTCCTCCTCTTACTGATTCCCTTCAACCATTGTCTCTTCGCCGCACTGTTGCATCTTTATCTCTCTTCTATCGCTACTTCAATGGTCACTGTTCCTCTGAACTGTCTGCTTGCATCCCTCCACCTCTACGACGGGCACGTAGTACCCGTCTAGCAACAAACTCTCATCCCTTTTCTGTCCAACTCTCTAATGCAAGAGTTAACCGTTACTCCCAGTCTTTTATTTATGCAACTGGTCAACTCTGGAACTGTCTTCCTCTGTCTGTATTTCCTACTTCCTATGATCTCCAGTCTTTCAAACGCAGTGTGTCCAGGCATCTCGAATTGAACGGATCTTGAATTTGGCTCTCTTTTGTACTGTTTTTGTTTTTTCTTGGAAGGAACAGTATGCAGGCCCGTGGCCTTTGGTTCCTTCTTCCATGCATAAAAAAAGAAAAAAAAAAAAAAAAAAAATCCTACTACTATCTCTCCCTCATGCTTCTGCATTTCACCACACACTGTCAATTCCTTGGGCTTTCCCCATTTTGACTTTCTTCATTGCTTACACTACTTCCATCCTACTGATTTCTTCATCTCTTCTCACCTCCCTCCTACCAACCATTCCCCAACCACTTATACTCGCATTACTTTCATTCTCTGCATTTAACAGTTCCTTAAAGTGTTCTCTCCATCTGCTCACTTTTTCTCCCATCTCCATGAGCAATCTACCATTATTATTTTTCACTCCCCTATTAACTACTTTTATCACCCTGTCTAACTATTTTTACCTCTTTCCAGAACATTTTCTTACATTCCCTCCACTTTACAAAGTCCTTCCAAATTCCTCATGCACTCTCTTCTTGCTCTCTCTCACTAATCTTTTCACCCCTCTCTTCCTCTCTACATAGAACTCTCTCTTCCGTCTCTCAACTTCCTCCATGCCCCTGCTTCCCATCCACTCACTATTGGCTTTCTTCTTTTGTGACCAAGCTTGTTTCATTTCTTCACTCCATCATGATGTTCCTTGCACCCCCTTTTAACTTCCTTTCATCCCACATACCACCTCACATGCTGTACAGATTTCTTCAGTGAATATCTTGCACACACCTTCCTCCTCCCCTATCTGCTCCAAATCATATTTACCTAATCACTCCTCCACTTCTCTCTTATAATCTACCTTTTTTCCATCCTCTTGCAACATTTCTACCCTTCTTGTTTGGACTACTTCCTCCTATCCTTCCCTCCTTCTATTTCTCCATTGCATTTGAATCTTCACTTTCACCATCACCACATGGTGGTCAGAAAGTCCACTACCCCAACCTCTGTATGCTCTTGTATCCATTACACACCTCATTCTGTCATCCACAAACATATAATCAATCATTGCCTTCCATTCATTCAGTTCATCACCCACCCTTCTCATCACTTACCACATATGCCTGAGAATCAATTTGTGTTTAAAGAGGGTACTGGCTATCACCAACCCCCTCCCCACACAAATGTCCACTAGAGCACTATCATTCTCATCCACTAATGCAGGCACACTGCACTCATCAACTACTCCATCCACCTTCATACTCCCTACTTTTCCATTCATGTCTCCAACCAAAAACACTTTCTCATTCTTTCCAAACTTTTCCATGCACGCACTTCCACATTCGCCCAGAATTCTTTTTTTCACTCTACTTGCACGCTCTTGCACTGGAGCATTCAAAAACACAATCGTCCACATTTGTAGTCCTACTTTCAACCTTACCTACCCAATCCTTGAGTCAACTGCACCATACTCTCTCATATTGTCCTTCCATTTCTTGCACACAACAATTCATACTCCTTCTTTTGCCCTCTTATTCTCAAATACTTCCACTCATATACCCCACTTCCACTCATATACCCCACCCATACTCCCACTCTCCCACCTCTCCATTTAGTCTCAGTTATTCCACATATGTCCACTTTTGCACCCTTAACCTCTTCATTACCGAAATCGATCAGGTTTACGCTTGTAAACCTAGAAAAAGTTCTGGCGAGGAACCGATAATTGTAAGGTTTACGGTGGTAAACCTGATAAGCATAGGGAGGTATAAGAGGGTAGGAGTGTTGGTTTGGGTGTTACTGGAGAGACTTGTGTTGTAAGAACTGGCAACTTGACCCTGATGTCATTCTCCTTGTCATGGCCATGCCATGGCCATATCAGAGTCCATGCCAGGCCATGATTGACATCATTTGGGTATTTTGGATATGATTTATTATTTCAAATGTTTTGGGCATTTATATAGACCTATATGGTATGATATAAACAGAAAAAAATAGTTGCACTAGGCATAGCACGTGGTTACCATGACAACCACCCTCCTAGGCCCCACAACCAACCAGCAGCCAGTTCTCACCCGCAACTCCTCAGTATCCCCCAAGCTACATGCTGTGACTGTGTTTTTTTTTTGGGCTGTTTTTGCATGATCATGGCGTCATCTGATACTGATGACGAATTTGATACAAAGCTTGCTAGTGAGTTAGATGAGTCTGACGACAATGAAACTCAATCAGACATCAGTGAGTGAGTCAGACGATGATTATATACCACAAAACGACGGTGATAGCGAGAGTATGAGTGATGAAAGCGAGATAGATAATTGCTCAAATCCCAGCCCTGTAGGCTCGCCATTGTTGCAGAGTCCCTGAGGACCTGCCTTCACCCTCTTGTCGGATCCATTTGCAGATCAAAGGCCACCTCCACTACCTACACTTCACCTGGACTTTCCCAACGTACATCCTGCAGTGTATCAACGCCACAAGGAGCAACATATGAGTACTGTATATACCTTTTTATGTCTGTAAAGTCTATATTTATAGGAACAATGAACGTTTAGTAAAGTATATATATCCCTGCATGTATACTACTATAGGAAATGTATTTCAAATCATGCACAGTGTACCTCGTGGTCAACATGTACTTGAGAATATAAAAGTAATATAAAATGAAAAACAGCGCACTTATGATAAACGATCACCCCCCACGCACACGCATGAACTTCCGGGAATTCGGTTTGACAGAGGGAGAGCGGGGCGCCTGGGGGTGGGAGGCGCGGTAATGAAGGGGTTAACCCACCCAGTCCCAACCACTTTTTTACCCACCCCACCCCCAGAACCTGACCGATTTTCAGCTTGTCTTTTTTTGGCTCAAGCCTTCCATTTTGGTGAGAAACATTGAAAATTCATCGAGAAAGTGCTCACCTGAAGTGAAAAATATTCTAAACAGGTAAGAGATCCCTCACCTGACTACCGTTTTTTATCGTGCCGCGCTCCATAAAATATGATCCCTATGCGAGGGAAACTTAACCGAAACCACACAGCCTCGTTGATATTTATTTATTTGGTACGAATTTATATGTAGTACAAGAGTATACTGCTTTTCACACAATAATATAGGCGATATAAACTTTGTTCCCTTACCAAATACAGCAACATATTGCACCTAACTTGGCGATATTACCTCCTCATTAATTCTGTTCATCACTAACTCTGGTGCCACATAATCTTTGTCCTCCACATCAGGAATCACTTTCGCCTTGAATTTCGTCATCAGAGAGACCGTGGTGCTACGTGTCTTTACTGGCCAGGTCTCTGCTAACAGGTGAGTTGCGAGAAAATCGTGTACCCCCAGAGGGGGTGGGGGGGTTGAACAGGGTCAGGCAGTGTTGCCGCCTGGCTGGGATAGAGGAAGGTCTCCCACACATGCCTACTAAAAATCACCCGAGAATCTTGAAAAATGTGCAAACGACGACCATTGCAATTGACTGACGTATGATGCACGTCGGTGGGTCTCAGCGTGAAAAAAACTTGTGACGTGCATTGTACGTCGGGAGGACTGGGCGGGTTAAGCTCCCGAACAATCTCTCTCTCTTTCACCTCATCATTTGCACCCTTTACGTTCCATGGGGAAATCTGTACGATGTACTTTGTTTGATCCTTAGTCATCACCTATTGGTCAGTCCTGGTCCAAGGCGTCGTATTTGTAGTTTTAGTTAGTTATTTACTGGGTTGAAATGAAGCAGAGGAACAGAAAAAGGGAAGGACAGGAGGATGTAGTTCTTACAAGGAGGATGGAAAGGCTACAAGAGAAAGGAAGAATATAAGAGAGAAGTAGAGGAGCGATTGGGTAAATATTGTAGGAAACTAGGCAAACCACACTCACCGGCCTCACAACGTGAACTGCCAAGGTCCCCGGTTGTATACCACAGGAACCTTCCGATGACGTCATCACTCGTGACTTAGCAGGTACGTGCGTGCGCATACACACTAACAACAATATGCACAAACACTCTCGTCCTCTCTTCTTAATTTGACAGAAGATTCCAAGGACGAAGCTGGATGGTCTATTTGCGTCTGATACACACTATGTATCCAATACATACACTTTTGTTTAATTACTATCAAGACCCAGTCTGTGGCCACATACAGATATGTGATGTCTCTTGAAGTATTATAAACTTTCTAGTCTCGGCTAACTGCTGCACACAGCCACTCGGTCGAGGCACCTTTCTTGGTGAGACAATCAGCCAGTTGTGATGTATCCACCCAGGATACCTCATCAATCTCTCCCTGCTCCAACATGTCCCGCAACACAGCAATATCAATGCGCAATCTCCTGTCTTCTACGCTCCTACAGGAGTAAAGGGCGTCCACCAGACTCTTGTTGTCGACGAAACATTCTATTTTGATCTTTCCACATCCAGAAACCTCATGCAATATGTTGCAGAGATATACAGCAGTTTCAGCACATTCAAGCAGCGCCAACACCTCAGCAGATAAGGTAGATTTGACGACCCTCCTGATCTTTCTTGTCTGCCAGAATATAGGACATCTTGCCTCACTAGCATCTCGTAGGAAGATCACAAAACTTCCCAGAGATCTATTGGCTACAAGGTTGGCAAATGAGGCATCTGAAAAGCACTCTACTTGACAGTCCTCAATCGGCCCCATTCTTGGAATGTAGAGCTTCATGTTGTCAGTCTTCACCCTTGAGATCACCTTATTGAGTCTAAGCAAATCCGCTATGGCAGCTCAGTTGCTATTCACACTCAACTCACACACATCAAAGGCAATATCTGGCCGAGTGTGTGTGGCAATCCAACTGAGTTGCCCAATTAATGCTCAGTACTCCATTTTCTCAGACTTGGACAGCTCCCCTGATTTTGCTGCTGCACGATGTTTACTCAGCGTGACTGTTTTCAAAGATAAAGCATACTGGAATTGGTCGAGCGTTATGCTGCCATCGATGTTGGAGATGACATTGAGACAAGTGTATTTGAAGACTTTTAATTCTGAACTGCCGATGAGGAATATTTGACTCAAACGATTTATTACTTGCTGTTCGAACTCATGTGTACCAGCCCAAAGGAAGTCGTCGACGTAGATGCATACAATGCCTTCGACTTTGCCACCATTGCTCCAAGAGAACAGCACTGAATCCAGTGATGACACTTTAGCTTCGAGACTCAACAACTGATCTTTTACGCACAGATACCAATGCCTAGCAGCATCACAAAGGCAGTAAACAGTTTTCTTTTGTCTCCATAACTTACCATTTGCATATTCAGGCGGAGGACATAAATGAACAACTCTCTCAATATCGTTACCTTGCAAGTAGGCAGCCTTCACGTCTGTAGTGTGGCAATCCGACTGGTTGGTGGAGGCCAAAGAAAGTGCCAAACGCACTGCTTCCTTTGAACAAGTAGGCGAGTCTTTTCGGAGATCCACTGTGTCTTCCTCAAATCCTCTGGCGACTAAGCGGGCCTTAACAATAGGCTTTCCATTTTTCAGTTTTTCTGTCACAACCCATCGAACCGTTATGGCACCTTGCCCAACATCATCTACTTCCTCATACACATCATTATTCTGCCAATTTGTAATTTCATTTTCCTTAGTGCATAATATGGCCTCAAAGTTGAAAAGAACAAGCATTTCTGTGTCATCATCAACCACTTCCCATTCGCTAAGATCCTTCTGCAAATCTATCCAATCAATGCTGCCGTCAGAGTCCCTCTTCAAATTATAGAAGTGTTTGTACTTTCCAGTGGCTTTACCTGCCCGACTCATAATCCTTCCAGACACCAACTCTCCACTTTCTGAATGTATTCCCTTTATACGTTGATCAACAGAAACTTTGGGAAGCTGATTAATTGGAAAAGAAACTGTGGGAGGCTCATCAATTGGAACCACACCATCTTCCAACTCGTCATCTGGTGGACAGTCATTCAACACTTGCGTAGGATCGTCATTAGGCTTCTCCTGGACAACATTGTTCCTCTCATCACTGCTGACATCACTTTCAACCGTCATTAGGCTTCTCCTGGACAACATTGTTCTTCTCATCACTGCTGACACCACTTTCAACTGTAGTATCTTGCTCTGGAGCACGCACTAGACGACATACGTGCAATCGCACGTAGACACCGCCGTGTCTCACCAGAATTTGTTTCCCATCTCTGCCTATTACAATTCCGGGACCGTGCCACTCATGACTGTCATTTCTTTTGCAGAAGACTTCATCTCCATTTCGGATGTCGTTTAGGTCACTCGAACGTACATTGTGCCACAGAGCCCTAGCCAAACGTTCATCTGATTCGGTTTTTCTAAACTCTTCTCTAGCTAAATGAAGAGCGTTCAAGTTGTGTCTCACAATTTTCGATGGTGATGAAGGTTCCAAGGCTGGAGGATCATTTGCGTACACATTAGGCAGACCAGGGTTTTGACCAAAAACAAGTTGGTTAGGAGAAAAGCCTGAGTAGTTGGTGAGAGCATTTCTTGCCGATACTGCCCATGCCAAGGTCACATCCAATTCACACTGGCAATCAGCCATTATCTTCCTAACAATGTCACCAATGACTGCATTTTGATGCTCACAGACTCCGTTGCTCCAAGGACTCTCTGCAGACGTTGTCATGATCTTGATATTGAAGGCCTCTCCCAATGCTCGCATTTCCGCAATGTTGAATTCACAGCCATTGTCTGTAAGAATTTTTCTAGGTGCGCCAAACACAACAATCCAGCTCCGAATTATTCCTTTGATAATGGTGGGCGCACACTCATCCGCGATTACTGTCACATTACAATACCTGGTCGCCAAATCAACAAGGACTAAGAAATAATGCCTTCCCCAAGCTTTTAAATCCATGGCCATGGCTTCGTTAAATTTAGACGCCATGGGCAAACTGACTACAGGTCGGGGCTTGGCTTTCTTAAATCTGCAACAGACTGTACAAGCATCAGATACAGCCTTGATAGCCCATTCCAGTTTTGAACTTTTAATTCCCGCATCTGTGATCAGTTTAATTAATTTTGCCGATGTTGGGTGTCCAAATTGCCTGTGAAGCTTCAAAGCGGTTTTTTCTACATCACCCCCACGAGATGCCAACATGATTGTTTCACAAAATTCACGATCTAGTCATAAGGAAATTGGAAGTAAGTAATGGCCTGAAGATGAGGAATTTAAATCAATGATAGTTCCACAAATTTTGACCTGGTCAGTTCCAAGGTTAATCAACATTTTTGCTTTTTTCATTGAACGTCTACTCAACAGCAAGGGAATATTGCAGTCCACAACATCAGTCATGACGGTAGCACGCATGTTTCCAATGTAGCAGGGCAGAGTAACACGTTTGAGGGAAGAAACTGTGACACCATCAGCAAAAGTAAACGTTGAGGATGACACTTCTTCTCTTATAGCATCACGTTCGTAATCAGTGAGCTCACTTAGATAGCAACTGATCCATTCAACTCCACATACAGTTGTAGAAAACCCTGTGTCTAGAAGAGCACATCCCTTAGATTCTTCTACTAGAGTCTGTGACTTACCTCTACTAGCGGCATCATCTGCATAGCCCATAAATAATGACAGATGCACTGTTTCAGAATTCTCTTCTCGACTGCCGTCGTTTTCGTATGCATCCAGACAGTCACATGCCCAATGAAATCTAGAATCACATACGAAACACCTCAATACCTTTCCGTCAGACTCAAGTGGGTTCTGCCTCCTGCTGGTGGATGAGCGTTGGGGAATTCTAGCAGATACGGTTGAACATCGGCCACTACCACGACGTCGATCACGTATTGCACCACCCCGCAACATTCTCTGTCCTCGTCGAGTACCTCTAGCATAAAACGTTTCCTCACCCTCAACTTCGTCACTCCAAAATACTGGTTCGCCTTTCACCTCCTGGGCGGACACCGATGCCTCGTTCTGCCTGCCAATTTCACCAGCAAAAATATGATTCAGGGCAGATTTCATATTTTCATATGTCACCTCAGTTATCGCGGACATCACTAGTTGTCGCTCACTGTCTGAAAGTTTGCATGCAGCTACGAGCATAAAAGCCATCACAGAATTTGGCAGTTCCATGTCCTGCTTTGTAAATTTGAAATAAACATGCTCAAATTCTGTGACGAACTCACGAATGTTCATATCACCGGCTCTTCTGAAGTTGTACAACTCATAAAAAGATGCAAACTGTCGACGTCCTTTGTCCACGAGATATAAACCGTCTAATTTTTTCAGCAGGGTCGGAACACCATCCTTCTGCTTCAGAACCTCTGCATCAATCTCCGAAGATGCCACCCTCGCTCTTCCAGACAATGACAGGTGAATAGCTATCTATCTATTGCCTGACGCCATAATCCTGTAAGGGGTGGCCATTTGACTTTGAGTTATTTGTTTTACGGGGAGGGGCACTAACCCTCCACCAACCCACTTGTTGATACGTAGGGAGCACGTATGGTTTGGTTATATGGTTACCACCCAGCGTTGTAAATGGTTTCTTGGCTTACAGGAAACCATTTGGCTTGTCACTCAATGTAAAGCCACCTGTAAAGGAAAGAAGCAATAAGAAGTGACAGGAAAGATGGGAGAAACAGGAAGAGAGGAGGACAGGCACAGAGAAATAATAATAAAGGGTAAGGAAGAAGTAGGCAGCTAAGGCTTGTTTTTCTTTCGCTAGGTCCGTCAGTTGCACCAAATGCCAATGTCTTTTTTCCAGCTCTCATTAGCAGAATCATTTTCAAGTTTTGGAGGCCACTTGGTCGAACACGACGCCATTTTTGTAACTACGCTCTGCTACCAGGGTAAGAAACTAACAAACCACACTCACCGGCCTCACAACGTGAACTGCCAAGGTCCCCGATTGTATACCACAGGAACCTTCCGATGATGTCATCACTCGTGACTAAGCAGGTGTGTGCGTGTGCACACACACTAACAACAATATGCACTAACAAATATGATTTGGAGCAGATAGGGGAATCGGAAGGTGTGTGCAAGATATTCACAGAAGAAATATGTGCAGCATATGAGGTGGTGTGTGGGGTGAAGACACAAGGGGTGCAAGGAACAGCATGGTGGAAGAATGAGGTGAGACAAGCTGTGACGTAGAAGAAGAAAAGATATAGAGTGGATGAGAAATGGGTGTGGAGGAAGTTGAGAGACAGGAGAGAGAGTTATATGTCGACATGAAGAGAGGGATGAAAAGATAAGTAAGATAGAGTAAGAAGAGAGTGGATAGGAATTTGGGAGGAATTTGAGTGTAAAGTGGAGGGAATGTAAGAAAGTGTTCTGGAAAAATGTAAAGAGAATTAGACAGGGTGTTAAACAAGCTAGTCAGGGAGTTAAATATAAAAATGGTAGATTACTAGTGAAGAAGGGTGAAAAAGTGAGCATATGGAGAGAACACTTTAAGGAACTGTTAAACGCAGAGAATGAAAGTACTGTAAGTATAAGTAAAGAGAATTAGACAGGGTATTAAACAAGCTAGTCAGGGAGTGAAAGATAAAAATGGTAGATTACTAGTGAAGAAGGGTGAAAAAGTGAGCATATAGAGAGAACACTTTAAGGAACTGTTAAACGCAGAGAATGAAAGTAATGCGAGTATAAGTGGCTGGGGAATGACTAGGAGGAGGGATGTGAGAAGGGAGGAAGAAATCAGTAGGATGGAAGTTGTGGAAGCAATAAAGAAAGTCAAAATTGGGAAAGCCCCAGGAATTAATGAAGTGTGTGGTGAGATGCTGAAGTATGAGGGAGAGATAGTAGTAGAATGGATGTGGAAGATGTGCAGATTGGTCTGGGAGGAAGGTAAAGTCCCAGAGGACTGGATATCGGGTACAATTATTCCCCTATACAAAGGAAAAGGGGAAAAAGAAGTGTGTGGTAATCATAAGGGCATTTCTACCATAATTATTGACAGAGTTAGGGAAACAATAGAGGAATTAGTTGAAGAACAAGGAGGTTTTAGGAAGGGAAGAGGTTGTGTAGATCAGATATTCATTCCTAGATCTATAGTGGAAAAGCTTCTAGAGAAGGGAAAGAAGTTGTATGCAGCCTTCATGGATTTGGTGAAAGCATATGACAGGGTGAAGAGATAAGGAATGTGGAAAATATTAAGGATATATGGGGTAAATGGGATGTTGCTGATTGCCGTGAAGAGTATGTATGCAGGTGCTAAGACTGCAGTATGTGTGGACAGTGAAATGAGTGAATTTTTCTATTTGAAGGTGGGATTGAAACAGGGATGTGTCATGTCTCCATGGTTACTCAATCTGTAAATGGAAGGGATTATAAAAGAGATACAAGGTAGGGCTAAGACTACAGTGCATATGGGCTGTGGAATGATTGAATTTTTCTATTTGAAGGTGGGATTGAAACAGGGATGTCATGTCTCTATGGTTGCTCAATCTGTAAATGGAAGGGATTTTAAAAGAAACACAAGGTAGGGCGGTGAATGCTGAAGCAGTCCTAATGGGAAAGGGCAGTGAGTGGAAACTCCCTGTAATATTGTTTGCAGATGATACTGTGTTGTTAAGTGAAGACGAAAGAGAGCTGCAAGACTTTGTGAATGTGTTTGGGAGAGTGTGTAAGAAATGAAATCTAAAGGTGAATGTAGGTAAGAGCAAAGTTATGGTCTTCGAGAGAAAAGAAGTCCCTGAATGTACAGTGAGGTTGGATAAGGAGGAAATTGAAAATGTGAGTGCACTGAAGTCCTCGGGTAGTGTGACGAGTTCGTTCGTTTCGTTTTTTGAAGGCTCCAACATGCTTGCATGTCTCGGCCTTGGTCACCTAATGGCGGCTCTCCACGCTGCTCAATCTCTGGCAGCCTCCCTATTCAGTCCCATAACCCTTAAGTCGCATTTAATGACCTCGTCCCATGTCTTTCTCGGTCTACCCCTCCCCCAATATTAACACTTCTCACCCTCTGTACCCAATTATCATCCCCCATCCTCTCCACATGTCCAAACCACCTCAGTCTACCCCTCCTCATCACAACACCAATACACTCCAGTCCCATCCTACCTCTCAACTCTCCTATCGTAAACCCAGCCCCCCCAGGCCTTGCACGCAGGGACGCACTGCACATCCACCTAATCATTGTCATTTCTGTATGTTTAAACCTGCAAATATCTTCTTCCTTTACTGCCCAGGTCTCACTACCATACAGCACACATGCTGCATACAAAGACCCCTTAGCACGTAAGGAAAGTCCTCTCAATGTCAGGAGAGGCAACAGCTCCCTGAACTTCTTCCAACAACTTCTCACTCTAGCAACCGAGCTAACTCCAGCCCCACCTCCCGCACATAACATGTCTCCCAGATAACAAAACTCCTCCACACACTCAAGAGACTCACCTGCAAGTTCAACCCTCTCACGCCTAACAATCTCCACCTGCTCTCCCTGACACACCGCACACATGAAATCAGCATTATCTCGCAGTCTACCTCTAATACCACTACATCTCTTGTGCACCCATCTATCACAAACACTGCACAAGATGGAATTACTTCCCACACCCATGTGGCAAACTGCACATGGCCACTCTCCCTCTCCTCTGATTGTACTGCCACCAACCCTAGATATCATCACTTTTGTTTTATCTGCATTTACCCTTAAGCCCTTGTACCCCATACCATCTCTCCACTTCTTAAATCTTTCCTCAGCCTCCACTTCATTCTCAGCAATCAACACCAAATCATCAGCATACAACATCTCCCATGGGAGTCCATCTCTGAAGTCACATAAGAGGGCTTCAAGCACCATGATAAACAACAAGGGACTCAAAACTGACCCCTGATGCACACCAAAATTCACGGGAAACTCATCACTCAAAACTCCATTCACTCTTACCTGGGTGCGAGCACCCACGTACATGGCCATAACCACCCTAACCAGCCACTCTTCCAACCCCAGCTTTCTCATTGCCCAATTCACCACCTCTCTAGGGAATCTGTCAAAGGCCTTTTCCAAATCAACAAAAACAAAATACAATTCCCTTTTCTTGCCAATGTATTTTTCCTGAAGCTGTCGAACAATGAATATGGCATCAGTGGTCCCCCTGCCTGGCATAAACCCAAACTGCATCTCAT
>JAGKTI010008040.1:0-11723 GCA_018397915.1 Birgus latro | reverse complement strand
CAGTGAAACCATAAGGTGACTGCTGTCAGTCAGATTCCTGTAGAATGATGCTGCAAAACGGATGTAGCGGACACACAACAGTGCACAACGCAGCACCCATAACTTGAATCACCATCACCCACAGTCTATGCTTTACCAGTCCTAACATAGCCATTTATTTTTCAGCAAGAAAATCTTATGTTACATTCCCTTTTCAGGCACAAAATCTTCCTTTACAAATGTAAATCACACGCGTTTGTGTGTGTGTGTGTGTGTGTGTGTGTGTGTGTGTGTGTGTGTGAGAGAGAGAGAGAGAGAGAGAGAGAGAGAGAGAGAGAGAGAGAGAGAGAGAGAGAGAGACGCGCCCCCGTATTGACCCAGTGGTACCGTATTCACAAAGGTAGAGGAGGCAGTGAGCGATCAGCGAGTGGTGGCAATCAAGAGGAAAAATTATGGATGAGGACGTGGAAACATCTGAAAACGATGTGATGTGAGGGAGGAGAGAGATGCATGGGAGGGTGTATGAGGGGAGATGAGTGGGTGGGAAGAGATGAAGGAGGTTAGAAATGCGTGGGAAGAGGTGAGGGAAGACGGGGATTCATGGAAGGATGTAAGGAGCGACAACAATGAGAAGGTGAGGGAGGATGGGAATGCATGGGAAGAAGTGAGGAAGGATAGACATGCATTAGAGGAGGTGGGGGAGGATGGGAATGCATGAGAGGAGATGATAGATTAGAGGAAGAGACATGACGACGATGTGGAGTAGGAAAGAGAAGGTAAAAAGCGTGAATGTCGGCAATGGTGTAGGAAGTAAAGGTGTATATACCCTGTGTAGTTAATAAACATGATGAAAAGAACCCATACAGTTAATAAACATGATGAAAAGAACCTACGAAGTTGATAAACATGAGGAAAAGAACCTATGTAGTTAATAAACATGATGAAAAAAAGCCTATGTAGTTAATAAACATGAGGAAAAGAACCTATGTAGTTAAAAAACATGATGAAACAAGTCTATGTAGTTAAGAAACAGGATGAAAAGAACTCGCATATTCGACTATTACCTTCAGCGTGATGACTTCTGTAATGGCCTTTCATTCTATCTTTACACGAGTTATTTATGTCTAAAGATGATGGTCGGAGCAGTCTCCATTAAACTCTCTTAGAACTCCTTCACGTGGTGGCATCTATATACCCAGACAACTCCAGTGTTCGTTTACACAAAAGTTTTCATCTCTCTCCCTATCCCCCGAAAGGAGGATGGTTGGCTACAGTGAAAGGACAACTTCACTCTTCCGAACACTGGGTTCACGTTCAGATGAACCTCAGGTCGCTACTACTGTTATAAAATGTGTTTGTCAAGGTGAATGAAATCATCTGATGGAAGCAAGAAAACAAAAAGCATCCAGAAAATACAGCACCCACGACCATCAGGTGGTCTGATGATCCAACATTAGAGTTTGTGCTGCGACTTTGACTTGATCTGCTGGCTCTCAAAACTGAAATCCTTCATTCATACCTAACCCAAAATTCTCCAAAGTTTGGTCCAAAATCGGATGAAATCTGTTTAGGTTGACCTTGCCCTGTTACCCTGACCACTGACTGATTCCTCTCAAAACCGAATTCCTATATCCTTGTACTATCACGCATTCTTTCCCAGTTTTTGGTCTAAATTGGATACCAGCGATTGCAGTTGACTTTGTCATCTGGCCTTGACATCTGACCTACTCATAAAAAGTTCAGCCTCTTTGATCCAGCCTTCCTCCTACCAAGTTAGATCAAAATTAGATTAAAACTGTTTCAGCCACTATGTCCGTACACAGCTGAAAAGGACGAATTTTGCCCTTGCGCTGCGACCCTCAACTTTGACTGAGTGTGGTCAAAATAACACCCCGTCCCTTTTGCCTTCCCTCAACCCTCCCTCCAGGCTTGGAGAAAATCGAGTAAAAACCATGTAACTTGATCTTGCTTGGACAAAGTCTGGCCTTGTGGCATTGGCTTTTGACTCATTATTCTCAAAAAAAAAAAAAAAAAATAATGGTGAACTCGTGCCTTCGGTAAAAATCGGATAAAATCTGTTATAAAGTTCACACACATTTAAACAAACAAACTAATAAACAGGGCGAGCAAGACATTATATCCAGTGTTGCTTGGTGGGCGCCCGTATAAATATCAACCCTGTATTGAATGCATTCTCATATCACATCAGAGTATAACTGACCAATAACAACACAATGAAGCACTCGCATTCTTGCCTAACCCTCAACCATCCCACAAACTCTGTTTAAAATCAGATCAAAACCCGTTGTATTTTTGATCAGTTACCTGCACCAATGACCCATTTTTGTGATCATGCATTGCAAATGATTTTTCTAATAGTCGAATTTGTATCATTTTTTAACACGAACCCTTTCCTGAAGATTGGTGTACATTAAACAAAAACTTTTTAAGCAAACCCTGCCAAGAGACCTTGACCTTTGATATATTTTTCTAAAAAAACAGAAGATAAACTCTTTTGGATCCTCAACTCTCACTAACTCGGATACAAATCATGCAAAAATCGTTTAGATATTTTGTTTAAACACAAACTCATAGGTCAATAAATGGCCTTGCCCTGTGACCTGGACCTTCGACTTATTGTTCTCCAAACTGAATCCCTTCATTATTGCCGAACCCTTAAAATTTCCACCAACTTTGGTTTGTCGGGCCAGCCCTAGTCACGCGGAAGGTGACGCGGCCTCCATCGACAAAAACATCCCTGATGCCGTTAATTACGACGCCCTTCTGAGAATGAGCAAACCCGTCACAACAACCTTATCATCCTTTCTGCCTCGCCCTCTCGGACCGAGGCCTGGGCAATGAGGAAGTATGAAAAGAGAAACGGTGAAGAGGGAAGAAGCGAAGACGAAGGAGGGAATAAAGTGGACGTACTGGCCTTGGAAAGGGAACGTCGGAGGCTGCTGAAAGAAGTATATAGGATATTTCGGCATAAACGTCAAGAAGGCATCAGAGTAAGAGCACAAGAGGCATGGGAAATGAGCGAAGGTGCTCGAGGATGACGGGGAATTATGAAAATAGAAGAGGAAGGAGGTGAAACGTCGTGTTAGGAAAAAAGCCTGAAGAGAGTGGGAGAAGGAAGTCAGACAGGTAGTGGGCGAGAGCACTTAGCGTAGAGATATACATAACATTTGGGTTGGCCAGAATAGACAAATATGCCGTGAAGTATAATGACAGGGTCTGACAGTTCGATAAATCAGAGCAGACAGCTGTCAGAAAAAGAGAATAGCTATCTAAGACCTGACAGTTTGATCCATGGGAGCAGGTAGCTCTCAGAGGGAGGAAGGGAGGGTTAAAGTCAGCAAAACTTAGCTAGCAAAACTTAACATCAGTGATGTATCAATGACTTGAACGAAGGGGCGGGACAATGCTCCATGAAGGGTGTATAAGAATGACTTTAAGGATGACATAGCCTGCAGGAACTTGTAAATTGTCCAGACAGGACTGTGCTGAGGGAGGCAGACACACACACGGTCATGGGCGTCGCCGATCTGGTGAGTAGAAGTAGCTGAAGTCGTGGGTGACTTGTGAAAATAGAAGTCAAGTTATACAAGTGCCGTAATGGTAACGTAAAATGCCGGTAGATTTCTGCTCAGAAACAAACAACACTACCATTGTCGCGAATGTCCCTGGGCGTGAATTGACTCAGAAATATATCACTGTAGTATATAAGTGAACATAACATACTCATCGTACGAGCAACTAAGTTCAGTAACTGAGTCGTATTTAAGTGATACATAAGCGACTAACACGGTTAGATATTTACTTGGTGTCGAGTTGCAACTCCAAGAATTATGCAATTTATTATACTGTATTAACAGTAACTTGTTTACTATAGCAGTGTAAATTCCTCTACTTGATTGTTAAAATTAAAGTAAAACATTTTGTTTGTGTTTTGGAACTTTAGTCTGAGGAACAGTTATTTGTTGTAGTCCGGGAGGGAACTGGGACAGAAATGGATATTTAATATTTTCTTTTCCTAACTTTAATGTTACGGATTCTTTCTGGACTTGTCTCCACACTCCCCACTGCTATTGTTACGCTACCAGTCACGATTAATAGCAGTCATTCATCGCACTCGGCGTGACTGAGTGTGAAGCATACCACTGGTTACTGAGGGAGTGGAGGGTACGACAGGTTTAAATAAGATAAAAAACTGAGTTGATCTAACCTCTCGCCGTGGCCTCTTACCATTCCATGGAAACAGTCTTTTACTGATGGTTCTGAAAATCTGATCCATTTATTCCTCTTTATCCTCAACCCTTGCATGAAGTTTAGTGTCGGCCGGATAAAAACTTTTAAAGTGGATCTTGCCCTGTGACCTTAGTTGGGGTGGTTCAAAAAATAAACTTTAGACTTTCGCTGCTCCACAAGGCTGCCCCTGTTCCCACAGACAAGATGTGTTCCTAGTTAAAAGTTCATCAGTTTTTAGCAATATTTAAAGGTCGCACAAAATGAAGGCTTTTGGGGGGATACTCGATGGGAAGTGAACACAATTCGAATAACTTCTAACGCTGTTTGAACCAAATGTGTTAGTGTTTTATTAACAATGTTAACACTGCATAAAAAAATGTATAAATGTGAGTTCATTATACCTAAGTGTTCTGCAATGAGGGCATAACATACTGAATATTTACTTGCTAGGTATGCACATAGATCATTTACTTATACGATTACATATAAATGGTTTAGTTAAGCTGAGTTCAGTGAAAGGTAAGTACTTTATTGTGGCAAAACTGCAGATTTATTAGAAGACGGGTATATTTGCCTGTGAATTCTGAATGTAACAGAAACTGCTTCTGGTCTTCATTCTTTGTCAGTATACTGTAGTAAGACTCAACGAGACTAATGCCTCTTTCTGGATAATCATTTTCCACTTTTACTCCACAGATTTTCTTCTGTATGGCAATATAAGTGTCATCTGCTAGCCAGTTAGCAGGGTCTTCTTCGTGAAATTAACTCTTTACTGTCTACGATTACAAGGTTAAAAAAGTTTCATTGACCCGCTTCTGTATACTTCTAATGGATCACTATAGTCACGGCGCATGAGTCTGAAGGTTTCTTTATCATGCCGTGGCAACCTACTGGTCAACAGTGTGTCCAACTTTATGTATAATGTGATACACATAGGAAACAGTTGTCAGTATTATTTGAATGGCATAATATGCAGGCAGTATTGAAGAATACCGTCAATTATAGTCAATTTTGAGTTTCAAAGGATAAATACTGTTGCAGATAGCTGTTTTGCCAATTTATAAGGTTGCTGATTATGATTTATAAAGGGCTCGAACACTGCCCTCTGCAAACCAAAGTACAGTAGTGCATCCAGCCGATCCACTAAATGTCAGCCACACAATATCTACATCATATTCTGACGTACCATATTACATAGGTTACCTTGTACCCTGGATTATTTTGCACACTATATGTGACATTGCATTACTGTTGGTTATTACTTGGTGTGCTACCCCCCCCCTCTCTGTTTCTCTCTCTCTCTCTCTCTTTTTCTGGAGTGTCAAAACTTCATTTTAAATTAAAAATAGTTGTCTGCTACAGTATTTATTCTCCGAAACTTTAAACTGAGTGAATTAACCGTATTTTTCATTACTGCCTGTATATTTGGCCATTCAGATAATACTGACAGCTGTTTCCTATGTGTAGCATCTGATACACGAAATCGGACACACAGTTGACTGGTAGGTTGCCAAAGCATGATAATAAAACCTTCTGACTCGTGCGCCGCGACTGTAGTGCCAATTTCTGTTGCTGGGGTACGATGTGCACTCTCTGGTTTTGTGGTCTCTCTAAGTTTGCAACCATTGCAGCCATTGTTTCATTGCTTACAGAGTTGTCAAGCAGAACCATTGGTGCTAGGTGTTCAAAGAAATACCAGATGTGTTGCTTGACTGCTTTCAAGGCATTCTTTCAAAAGCTGACATCAGGATATGACTGAAACATGTTAACTTCAAATCACTGAAAGAGGCCTTTTGTGGGACTGGAGCCTCATGCCAGAACCTAGCATATATCAGAGAGGCAGATAGTCCAACTTTCAGTAAGCCTTTTAATTCACGAGCAGTGAGCTTAAACTGATCTCTAAAGAGCAATCTTTTCAAGGCATATATTCCTTTCATCATCCACTGAACATGGTGAAGGCACCAGGAACACGAAATTTGTATTCTCCATCTGGTGTACTGCCTAGAAATATGAGACACAGCTCCAGAAATTCCTTGTAGTCTTCACGTGGATGCTCTTCCTTCATTGCATGTGTATAGTATGTTATCATTGCCCTACACAGAGATTCTTGAGAAGAACTAAACCTATCATCATTTCCTGGTGGAAAAGCTTCTTGTCTCATCTTCCTCGGCATTTCTGAAAACGTTTAAATAGCTTCATGTCTGGACTACATGACGGTCCAAGGACTTCAGTCACAACAACTGATAAAACTACTTCAAGTACAGTATGTGGCAACGACAGGCTAGCCATATAAGTTCCTTTCCAAGAGATGCCTCTATTAGTGTACAAACACCTGACCGTAAACTTATATTTGAAATTGTAGCATCAAAGCTCTTGACTTGTGACTCCAGATCCCAATCTTCTAGCAGTTCAGTGCAACCTTTGGCTCGTTCCTCACCAATACTGTGATTTATCTTTGATACACCAAGTAGTTTTTCTGTTTCAAATCCTGATACCAATATGGCCACTCTGTTCACTTGTTCAGATCTGATACCTGTAAAATCTGGTAAGAGCTTCCCATCCCGGTGCAGTAGAAGGGGTATAGGTGAATCTGTGGATGATATCTCTTTTGAAGCTCTCTGTTCGCGCCGTTTAATCCGAGCACGACGTATACCACTTCATGATAATGACAGATCAGAAACATCATGACCCAGAGCACTTGCCACAGCATTGGTGACAAACACTACCTTACGATTCGAGAGATTAATCCTGTCTAATGCTGATGCAACATACTATGGAGGCACAACTGTATTAAGGCTCTTTCTAGATTTCTTGGGCTCTGCTGGTCCATGTGGTACATAAATATATAATCTCCATTCCCTACATGCTAGCACTCAGATATCATGTATATTTCCTTTCTTTAGACGTGAACTGCATCATTTTTCTTTCCCCTTCTTGCTAACTTCTGATTTGCTTTCGTTTTTCCTTTTCTGCCAAGGTTTTGTCAACAGAGCTCATGCTGCAACTAAATGTCTTCACGCTGCATCGTAAGGAACATTTTATCCTCTTCATTTCTCAGGATATTTGAAGGATATATTGAAATGGATGTGGAGTTCATCAAGACACATTTCCTTTAACCTCTGATTTTCAGATTTTCTTAGACGGGCTTTTTTGAGCAGACAATACTCATCGTATATTTTTAACAGCTTTTGCTCAGCTGAGTCATTCCGCTGCAATGGTATTCCGGTTTTCTCCCTGTATGGTAGCCCTGACTGGCAATTTCGCACTTTCTCTGACAGTGTTGTTTTTCTACATGATGATAGAGTAAAAAATGTTTTTAAGACATGTAATTTCATAGGAATTTCACTGGATGTGAGGTTTCTCTCTGGCTTTCCAAGCAGCTACACCAATGGGGAACTTCGAGTTTCTGGCATATTTATCACATGTTCAACTGCAATGGACTAAAGCAATATTAAAAAGAGCTATCTCAAAAAGACAAAAGTTTGTGACTGGTGCTTTAAACTTGTCTGAAGTCTAAAACTGTACTCAACAGTACATATACTACAGATCTGAATCGATCCTGATGATTATTCTTGGCTGACCTCCTGTTTACAGGATTTGAAAGCGTGATGCATAGACCACAGAAGCAGTCTAAAAGCTGGAAAGCTGGACAGTGGGCAACGTAGCAATATGTTTGCAGAGGTTTATTTTAAAACCATTAAAACAGATCTAGTAAAAAAAACACAGTCTTTGATAAAACTTTCCTAGGCTACCCAAACAACCGCACAGTCAAAATTTCATACATATGACAGAAAATCTGAATTTTTGTACAACCTCTAACATTTCTTAATATGAGCTAAAATTTTGCCTGTGATGTCTATTTGCCAAACAGAACAGGGGCAGCCTTGTGGAGCAGTACTTTCAATTCTTACCTATGGACTGTGAACCACCCTAACCTTGGACTTGGATTTTATCCCCCTAAAATAATAGATTTACTCGTAGACCGACTCTCATGCGTCCCACCACGTCTTGCAGAATTCGGGTCAAAACTCTTTCAGATATGTTGTTAATTATGACGCACAAGAAGCAAACTTTGACTTGCCCAGTGACCTTGACCTTTGACTGATCGTTCTCATAACTGAAAACACTCACCTTCAGTACTCCTAAAAGTTTGGTTTAAATTGAATACGGTCTTAAAATTGATTTTTATATTACAAATTTGACATGATCCTGTTCTGACGTATTGTTTAAACATATAATTAACATATTGGCTGATCCTCAAGCCATCTGCCAAGTTTCGTTAAAATCGAATAAAAACCGAGTTATTTTGCTAACACATATCCGAGGCACACACACACACACACACACACACACACACACACACACACACACACAGATCAGACCATAGTGCCCTCGCCTGCAAACAGTAACAGGTGCAATATGTAACAGTGTATCAGTGCTCTTGAAAACCGTATACTTCATAATTTTGTGTAGCTGTTTTCCAGCATAATGAAACTCTACCGAATGTTGCACTATTTACAGCAAAATAATGATTTTTGCACAGGCGTTGCCAGCTGCCATTGCAACTTCCACAGTATTGGAAACGCCTGTGGCTAGAGTTGTTGGACAGAGATATGACTAATGTGAACGACAGTAAATAATACAGGAACTGCCGTGGAAAAAACAGTAAAACTATCACACACATCGGAAACCTGTCACTCCCTTGTTCATAGATCCACAGCTTGTCTTGCCTAGTGTGTTGCTGCACATAACTGGCTTGGCCACACTACATAACCTGGCCTGGCTCACCATAGCACCTCAACTCTCGTAAGCGTTCCTCCATAACAAACCATTTTAACTTGCCTCATCTTCCTTATCGGTGCTCTGAATTAACGCCTCTGCTGCTCTGTCTTTTTCTTTATAAACTATGAATGCACGTCCAAAGGAGGGGACTAGCCTACCGTAAGAAATTAATGCTGTTGTGTGTGTGCCTTTTCGTAATATGCTTTGTCATATTCAGTGTGTGTGATATTTCAGTAAGTGGGAAATTACTTTACATTTTAATGGAACTGTAAAAGTAGTATTTACGCAGAAGCATTTATCATCTGTAACAAGTTATATATCATTAGAAGTGTTCGATAGTTATATTCTTTTGGGGTACAGGATATTTCGGTAGGATAAAGCCGTACAGGACACTGGAGGCTGAAAGAACAGGTCTCTGGGAGTTGCATGATAAGAATGAGATTATACTTTCATGGACAGAGGGACGCGATGGGCAGTAATCATTAATAAGTATTAAATTACCAATACCTCATCGGTAGTCACACAGGACTGAATACAGAACAGTGTTCATTAAAAATAACACGAGTATTTCTGGACGGGAGAAACCTGACCGAATATATGTCAGTAGGTAAAAAAAATGAAAAAGAAAAAAACTGTGTGAGAGAACAGGCTGCATTCGTTAATGGCCACGTCAGGAGGCAACACAGGCTGTATAAACTTGTACCGACAATAAAGGGATGGCAGCGGCAGTATTTAAATTGGGTTATAACTCTTGCTTTTTTCTTTTTTTTGCCGTTCATTGCTGAAACCGTGGAGTGGACAGTTTTTATTTAATTTTTAACTGGACTTTAGAGCTGATGAAGTAGTAGTTCTTTCTCATGAAAATGAAAGAAAAGTATTGGCCATTGTATTTCCATACGGAGAGACCGAGTCTTTCTTTTCTTTTGATTCCATTTTAAAACAGAGACTGGACTTGCATGCTCATAATGAGATTTGAGGTCTGAGAAGGCATTTAATTATAGTTGCCTTTTGCCTGTTTCAGTGGATTCGAGTTGCACAGACATAGATTAGTGATAACCTGAATTGCTAGTGGCTCACATTATGTGGCTGACTCTGGGTATAGGCTTCATAGTCCGTTCCCTGAGGCCCGGCAGTCCTCCTATATATTAAGTACCTTCACATGCCACCAGTTCGGCTCTGACACCCACCTTCCATACTGAACACATGCTAGGACTATCTCCTACAGGACTGGTGTAATGATATTAGCAGGGATGTTTTTACGGTATGGCTGAGAGCCTTATGGCAGGCCAGCAAAGTTTACTTTAACAAATTTCAATTCCTTGAACCGTTCGCTGGCCCAGCCGTAATTAGAACCTTAGTCCATTTGGGACCACAGACTAATTCTCTACCAATTCGTCCAGCGTTCTTGGGGGCTGGTATTGCTGTCTGCCTTTGTGTTATCATCATGAGTGTAAATATCTTCTCTACAAGGACGACCATTCATTCCTGTTTTGACTACATTCAGATAATTTTATTCAGCTTAGAGAAGATATCTTGTACAGAGGGAACTCTATAGCATCTTATCCATTGGACGTTTCTCTTTGGTTTTATTATATTCACCGCAACACAATTTATAATAGCTTAAAATAGGTCAGTTGTACCTATGGGGTGACAAGGAAGAATATTCATTAACACTGCCAATGTACCTCTGAATTTTTAATGTAATCACTTGCAAACAACTATGTATTACGATAAGGAAACTCTCTTGTATCCGTGTTAAGTATTGACTTATTCATGTGAAACGTTTGAGACTATGGAATTCATTCTCTGCTCAAGCACCGCGGTAGCTGGGAGTGTTGCTAGCTTTGAAGATGCCGGCACCTCTGTCGTCGAGTTCGAATCCTGAAGGGGCGGATGGCACCTCTCGACTGGTATCATCCTTTGTGTGTTGGTGGGTAGAGGGAGCATCTGGAGTAACACCCTAGAGAGTTAGATGGGGTAACCTAGTTGATACAGTGACTATGTATCACTGGACAATACGTGAATAACTTGCCACGGAATCAAAGGCCTAAGTTATGGAAATGAACACCGAGGATGAGCATATGGCACCTACCCCAACATTAACATTATTCTTTATTCAGCATTATATCTGTAATGTATCACTTTACAGACTGGAAGGGAAGTAAATACTCATCGTTAGTCTCTTCACTACGAGGTGGTTCTGTTGAGCAGGGAAAAAATAATCAGATTCTGAAATATAATTTTATAAAATCATCACAGCTCAGGAGAGTGAATCAGGCTCTGGTACTCCTAGTATCTGCATTGCAGGATCGTATCCCTTCTTTAGTGGCTGAGTAGCAACAATTATTAACTTATCCTCGTGCTGTCCAATAGAAACCTTTAACATGAAAATACATTTGCACGAGGAAAATACGCGGAGCTCTGGAACAGCAAACGTGCGTGGCAATGAGGCAATCGATTATGCCATGAATAATGATATTTTCGCTGCAGTATGCACAAACCAGATTACTGAACATTGTTTTTGTTTTTCAATTAACCATTTCAATAAAATGACAGGGTATGTATTTGGCTTTACTACGACATGTTATTTAGAGCGAGATCGTTTCCAAGTATATCACCACAATAGATCTTCCTAAATTTCAGTTTAACGTATATAGTAAATTCTGTGTGTGTGTGTGTGTGTGTGTGTGTGTGTGTGTGTGTGTGTGTGT
>JAGKTI010008039.1:0-15918 GCA_018397915.1 Birgus latro | reverse complement strand
AAAGAACAGCAACCAAGATGGTCCCCAGTCTGGCAGATTTGTCATACAGAGAGAGGCTGGAAAGACTGAATTTGCATTCCTTAGAGGAAAGGAGAGAGAGAGGCGACATGATTGCAGTGTTCAGGACCATGATAGAAGTAGATAAAACTGACAGAGAAAATCTGTTTGTGTCGGATAAGAGGGTAACAAGAGGACACGGTATGAAACTAAAGAAGCCAAGCTGCTTGAAGGACATCAAGAAATATAGCTTTCCTTATAGATGCATAGACCTGTGGAATAGCCTGTACAAAGAGATCATCCAGTCTAAAAACTTAAACAAGTTTAAGGCAAAATTTGACTTATTGAGAAATAGAGACGGGACCCCACGAGCGTAGCTCATTTCCTGCATATCACAATTAGATGAATTTGGTAAATACACATATACACAGGATGCTGTCAGCAGCAGAGGTCCAAACTAAATAATGCAAAATTTGTGGCAAAAAGGAAGTATGCCTATTGTCAATATGCAAGGTGAATGCATGAGTTGTGGTCCCACTTCATTTGAGTGAAAATAAGCTGCAGGTGTCAGTCAAATAAGAGCAAAACACTGTGACAGTTTTAATTTTGTACGAATGCGCCATAGTGCAGAGAAGCAGCCCATTGTTTACATCCAGCGACAGTGAGTTCGTGGGGTTCTCCAATGAAGAACAAAACAACAGAAATATCAAGCTGAACCAAACAAGAGGAACAAGCGTGGAGAAAATGGCTGAGAAGAATGCCCAGGAATTAAAACAGGTATGGGCAATAATTAGTGAATTACAAGAACAAAACCTCAGAACAGGAGAGGGATATAAAGGAGATGCGAAATAGGTTGGAAAGTGTCAGCTCATGCAGTGTTAACCAAGAGAGAAAGGTCTGAATTAAAAGAAGATAATTAATCATCTGCATGTGAAATAAAACAGCTTAAATGGGAAAATATGAGGCTGGGGGAGGAAAGCGACAAGATGAAATGTAAACTTGACAAGTGTGAATCTAAAACTAAGATGCACGAAGGACATATCAAGGAAATCCGAGAACACCACAAGGGGTGGAAGAAAACTCAAATGGAAGATAAAATGTCTTATGGAGATTTTAGAAGAACAGATAAAGGAAAGCCACAAAAAGGTGGGGAAGAAAGTGGTAAAGGTATTAAAAAGTAAAGAATCACTTGTCTGAGATGCAGGAGACAAGAAAAAATGCATGATTATCCCAGGTTTGAAAGAAAAAAACAATGTCAGTGAGGTCAGAAAGAGAAAGGGAAGAACTGAGAAGGGCAAAGGAATAGTGTCAATAATTATGGATGGAAATAACAAAGCCCAAGAGGAGATCAAGGAAGTGTTCTGGCTGGGAAAATATGTGGAGGGAAGGGCAAGGCCACTAAAAGTAAAATTTCAATTTCAGGTCACAGTAAATGAAATAATCAACAAGACTTGGAAATTAGCAGATAAGGAATGATTCAAAAATATCTGGATTAGGAGAGACGCAAATGAGGAAGAGAGAGCTAAATTAAAGAAACTTGTGAGGGAAGCCAAGGGAAAAAAAAAAAAAAGACCAAAGAATGGAGGAAGAGAAGAAAGAGTTCTATTGGACAGTTATGGATCAGAAATTGAGGAACTGGTACAGAAGGAAAAAAGTAGAAAGACAGAATAAAAAACAATGCAAAAAGACTGAAAGTGGCATATGCTAATGCAGATGGTCTAATCTCAGCAAGGCTAGAAACTGATGATTTCTTGAGGGTAAATGAGCCAGACATCATGTGCTTCATACAGACCAAACTAAGAGAGAATACTGAAATCCAAATGGGAGATGGGAAATACAAAACTATGAAGATGAGATGGAAAAGAAAAAATGGGAGAAAGAGTGATAATAGCAGTGAAAAACAGCCTAAATATGGATAGTGTGGAACTGGGAGAAGGTATGGCTGAAGTAAAAAAACATAGTAACAGAAACCAGAGGGAAAGGCAAGAGAGACACTGTAGTAGCATATATCCCCTCCAAGACAAGGGCATGGAATGAGGAGGAATATCAGATGATGTCAGACATGGTTAGATACCTACAGAAAGTGACTGAGAAAAGCAACAACATAGCCCTGATGGGTGCCATTAATTGTAAAGAGGTAAACTGAAAGAAGTGGGATTTAGGAAATAGTGAAGACTCATGGGGCAGTATACTGTTATATATAGCAATGGACAGTGTAAATGACTCAGTGGGTCAAAGAAGAGACAAGATTTAGAGGTGATGACACACCAGCATGACTACATTTAATTCTAACCAAAGAACTTGATGCAACTGAATCTCTGAAATATCTGTGCTTCGTAGGAAAAAGTGATCATGCTGTGATAGAGTTCCAAACGATAGAAGGAAATGGGGAGACAAGAGATGAGCTATATGGGCTGGAAGATACAACTTTGGGATGGCAAACTTTATAAGACTGAAAAAAATGGTCAAAGAAGCAGATTGGTGAGAATTCCGGAAAACAAGAGATAGAGAAGAAGTGGGACACCTTTCTAGACTCATACAATACGGGTGTGGAAAAGTATGTGCCAAAAGTTAGTGGGAAAGTGAACAGGAGAAATGACTGGCTCAACAAAAGGTATATGATAGCAAAATAAGAAAGGGAAAAGACATGGAACAAATGGAGAAAGTGAGGTAAAGACAAAGGAAGAATATAAAAGAACAAGAAATGAATATACCAAAATACACAGAGAGGAGGAAAGAAACTTCGAAAAAGGTACAGTTGGCAAATGTAAGGAAGAGCCTAAACTGTTTTATAGATCTGTTTGTTACACCCTCTTGATGGTGGAAGGAAAGTCCTGGAGTAGCTATTTACAGCCTTTAATTGTGGAGCACGGGGACAGTAGTTGTCCGTATCAGAGTTAGCCCTCGAATGACAGTATATGTGTTTCTATTTGGTTGGTTAAGCCTGGGAATGGCTGATTAGGTCAGCAGTTCTGCGATACAGAGGGGGCACACAGCAGGGGGGCATATATACTGTACATATACATATTGGGCATATATACATATAAGGGGAATGGTACAATACTCTCCCAGGTGGTTGAGATGGTGTCTCCTGACACTAGAGAGGAGTTATATGGAGAGGTTCATATGACTAAGGTAGGCGGGAGATTTGTACAAGTGGGAAGTATGATACAGTTGAGAGAGGGAGGCATTATGATTCAAAAGTTGGAGTAGGAGTTATAATACAGGGTAGGAGGGAGGACACGGCCATGTCAAGGGGATGTAAACTAGGGATATACAGTAAACCCTTGATAAGCTGAACTATATGGGGCTCTACCCTGGTTCGAATTACCAAATTTTCCGGCTTACCGAATTTTCACCCCCCAAAACTGCTAAATTACCGAATTATCACCCCCCCAAAATTGCTAAGACAATACCTATTACTTGTCCTTTCAACACTAAATTAAAGAAGCATATATAAATAAATTAGTTATGACAAAAAACAATATAGTGCATTTAATATACATTTAACCCCTTCAGTGCTGTGTGTATTTTCATTTTGTTCTTGCTGCCACCAGACAATTTTAGTCAGTGTAGGTTGGATCTGTGGAAGTGCACGGGGTTGGTACAGCCTTCGTTAACCCCTTCAGTATGTGAGTCCAGTCCTGAGTGCCATAAAATCGGCTGGAGGAAGCATAAATAAAGTAGAAATAGACGTCACAGTACTGAAATGGTTAATTGGTAGAAAATCATTCACAGAGGCAGTACCGACTGTCGGGAACGTGTGTTGGAGATGGATTTTCACCCCCCCCAAATTGCAATAACAATACTTATTACTTGTCTTCTTAACACTAACGTAAAGGAGCATATACAGTGTATAAATTAATAAAGAAAGACAAAAAAGAAAGAATTCAGTGCACATAATTTGCCTTTCGTCAGAGGCAGAAGATCATCGGGAGTTTGTTTTGTTTTGGAGACGGAGGTGGCGGAGGTGGTTTAACTCACACTTGAACGTAAATTCTAAAAAGTACCCAGTATTTATTTCACTCTACATTAAGAACTAAACTTAAATATAATCACTATAATAGACTGCAGTGTAACACCTTTCGTTAGATGCAGTAGATTCTTTGGCAGTTTGTTTTGTTTTGGAGACAGAGGTGGTGGAGGTGGTTTAGTTCATACTGTAACGTAAATTCTAAACAGTACCCAGTATTTATTTCACTCTATATTAAGAACTAAACTTAAGTGTAATCACTGTAATAGACTGCAATGTAACACTTTCAGTAATAATAGTACTGAACTTTAATCATGATCATTACACTCACGCGCGCACATTTTATTTTTTTTTAGCTTCATTCCTTTACAACTAGAGGTGCCAGTATCACTTCTTTTAAGCTATGAACCTTCCATGGCAAAGAAGAAGGCAAAAGGAGAGCACTGTTCAGCACTAAATGACAATAAGAATGGCGCAACAACAGTCTCCAAAAGCAAGCAGCAGACTGGCGCCACGACTCTGCTTGGCGCCATTTCTCCCCCTACTTTTGCATTTCGGCCTACTTCATACGTGGTCTCGGCCTGAGTTCGGCTAACTGAAGATTCCGGCTTCTAAAAGTTCGGCTTATCAAGGGTTTACTGTACATTGTTACAATGGAAGGTATGTTGATATAAGATACACTAGGAGGCATGTTGATATATGATACAAGGAGTAAATAGAAGTATGCGTTCACGCATGTTCTTATATCTATATAAGTATATAACTCTTTGCTAAATAGGTTGCATATTTCTCTCTCTCTCTCTCTCTCTCTCTCTCTCTCTCTCTCTCTCTCTCTCTCTCTCTTTTTTGTAGCTAGTTTCTATATGTCACACATTACTGTATCAGAAAAATGCCAACATCTGCTGGTGGTACTCTTCTGTCCACAGTTTATGCAACTTATTAGGTGGTATTGGTAGTCACTGAATGCGAGGGCACTAAGGACGGGTAGTTTCAATGTCTTGGGTAGGGCGTACCATGCCAGTAGCGATTCTGATTTCCTGTAGTCTGTGTTCCATTTTCCGGACACAACAGTGCACTGCACAGATGATGAGGAGAAAACCTATGAAAGAGATGACCACAGGGGGAAACACAAAGGTTGGATGAACCCATAAACGGCTGAAGGCCAGAGAAAATTGATCCATAATGAAGTCATTGTCATTAAGGAATGTTAGCATATGCACGTTGGGGGAGATAACGGTAATGTTAGCAGATGGCAGGTTGGAAGGCATGTCAATTGGTTGGAAGATGTCGTAGGAGTGTTTACGGATTGATTGGTGATAGCGGGTGGCGTAAGTGATGACCGACTTGATTGACGGTACAATAGTCAGGTGCTTTGCAGAGACCACTAGCAGGTACGGAGCGGACCGAAGTACCAGGACACATGATGATGACAGAGATGGGAACAGTAAAGAAGAAGTACTGGACGTGGCTGAGGTGAGCATGGTGGACTGGGAGTACAAGAGCTGGAACAAAGGAACAGGCCGAGTATGTGGAATGGCTATGAACTAAAGCAGACTCACAGGGTGTAGCGCTGCTAGGGAAGATAGCGAAAAGGTGGGCAGCACAGAGACGAGAGGTAGAGGTAAGGGAGGAACATTTCTGGAGGTCTGTGGTAGAAAGGTAGGCAACTGAAAGAAGTTCAAGTGAGAGGAGGAAATATTCTGAAGGAACAGAGACTTGCAAATAAGGACTTGTTGTATCGGAAGGGGAAGGGAATGATGTGGAAGAGGTTGAAGGTGATGTCAGAACGTAGAGGAATATGGATGACGACGTATTTGGTGAGAAGAGTGGCCTCGAGAACTGGATAGTAATATTCGAGAGAGGAGTAGGGGAGTACTAGGGATAAACTGAAAGTAGAGTGAGCCCATTCTAATACAGAGCGGAGAGCTGAGATAGGTACTAAGTCTTCAGTGACATGTCCATTAATAGCATTGACTAGGATACGAACCAAGGCAATGACCTGAAAGAGTAGAGAGTCAATGGCCAGTTGAAGATTATCCATGTTGAGTTTGAGATAAAAGAACTGAGAAATAACGATGAGATTTGAAAGGTGTTGTTTTAAGATGTCAGTGAAGTTGTTCAGAGTGTAAGTTACTTCATTTAGGTGGGCTGTAATCTTCTGTAACATAGTGTGTTGGACCTTGATGACTCAGCATTGAGATTCTAGGGCAGAAGCTAAATGAGCTAGGTCAGATTTGAAGCCAGGAAGGTCTCGGGCTGTAGCGACGCCAAACAAGCCGCTCAGAATTTCACCTCTGAGGTCAAAGAGACCTCATTTCACATGAGAATGACCTACAAGTGGCTGAATGGAGAATGTGTCATTGAGCTCAGTGAATTTACCAGAAATGTATTGCACCCGCCAGGAGAGTGGGAGGTAAAGATGATAAAAATACTGATTTGGGTTGTGTTGCCCCATGAGGGCTGTGAGATGGGTCTTGATTTTGTGTAGCTGGTGCGTGTAGGCAGGCAGGGCGATGGGTACGTCGGCCAGGGGCACAAGATCGTAGCGCAGGGAGACTACATCTTCGATGAGCATTACCTCGCCTCCCGAGCCGACCAAGGCCCCAGGACGTACTCCGCCATCGTCCTCACCGGACCCGGACCCTAGGAGGGTCAGCACTGCCAGCAGGTAGACTGCTAACATTATACCTAGAAGATTAGGTTAGAATTAATGGAAGAGTTCCTGGAAAGGTTGATGAGCAGAATGCAGTTTGGATCAATATTGATTGGTTGATGAATGAGTAGGTGTAGGAGGAGATGAAGGAGACTGATGGATAGGTGGAGATAGGGTAGACTGAGGGATTTGTGGAGTAGGAAGGAGAGCAGTAGGTTGTGCAAGTGAGTCTTCCAACACTAGGCCTCGTGGTGCACGTTTTAGATCGTCAGCATGGACCCACTTGGTGTCTGTAATAGAGAGGTCTTGGATGTGGAACTTGTTTGCTTGTTTATTCAGTAGCGAAGAGGGCCGGTAAATTTGTCATCCAGTTTAGAGGTGCACATAAGGGAATGAGCAAAGACTAGATCACCGACGTTGATAGTGATAGGAGAGGCAGATTTATGTTGCCGTTGCATCATGTCCTCCTTAGATGAAGCGAGATTGGATGTTACATACTGATGGATTGTTTGGAAGTTGGCCAATTTTACTCTGACATAATCATCCACCTTTTAGATGGGGCCTGGCTTTGAGGATATCAGGGTGTATGGTAGGTGTTTGTCAAAACCAAAGAGGACAAAGAAGGGAGATTCGCCAATGGAAGCGGTGATGGAGCTATTGATTGAGGATGCAACTTGGGGAATCCAGTCATCCCATGACGAACTATGGGAGCCTAGGTGTCTGAGGCACTCTAAGATTTTTCTATTGTGGCACTCTACAAGGCCATTGGAAGCTGGATGGTTAGCTACAACATTGCATTTGTTAATTTTGAAGCGGCGACAGATCTCATCCAGGAGACTATTGTTGAACTCAGTACCACTGTCAATGAGGATGGTATGTGGTGTACTGAACGGGCAAATTACATGATCTACGAAGGCATGTGCAACACTCTTCGCGATCTTATCTGAGAGGGGTACGAGGACACAGTAGCGTGAGAAGTGGTCGACTGTTACGAACAAATACTCTGTTCCTGATTCCGTAAGAGGGAGTTTTAGTAAGATCGATGGACGCTGTTTCCCATGGTCGTGATGGGATTGGGTATTGTAAGAGCGGTGCAGGTAAGCTGGTGGAACCTTTGTGGCAGTGGCACGAGATGCAAGAGTCACAGTGCGCATTGATATCGCGATGCATGGTTGGTCAATAGTACCTGAGACGTGCTTGGCGCAAGCATCGGTCTTTACCTGGATGGGATGCGTGAGGTGTATCATGAACGATGTGAAGGACCGCAGATATCAGGTCAGTAGGGACGAGTTGGTGTACTTCTCTGTTGGGCAAATCCTTCCCTGTAAGGAATGTTTTTCTGTACAAGAGACCATCTTTTAGTATGAACTCATCTAGTGGTACTGGTAGAGTAGGTAAGGTCGAGGCATCTCCTGATTCGAGGAAATAAACTACTTGGGACCACATGGAATCTTTGCGATGAGAGTTTTGAACATCCTCTGATGTTAAGGTTGTGCTGTCAGTGGCCTTGGGCAGCAGGGACGTGACAAGTGTGGCTACATGATGTGAGAAGGCGTCGGCGACTACAATCGATTTTCCTGGGACATACTGAAAAGTGGGATTGAAGTCCTGGATGGTGATGGACCATCAAGCTAACCTACCGGTGAGGTTGCATCCCTTAAACAAACCACATAGAGCAAGGTGGTCTGTCTGGATATGCACTGGATAACCATATACTATGTCTCTGGAATGTTTCAAGGACCAGACTACTGCCAAAGCTTCTAAATCGGTGATACTGTAATTACGTTCAGCGGTGGTAAGTGCGCGACTAACATACGCTATTACATGCTTCCTTGATGCTTGATCTAGTTGCATTAAAACTGCACCAAGTCTTGCACCTGAGGCGTCTGTGCATAGAAGAAAGGGTTTGGTATAATCAGGGAATGCTAAAATTGGGGCATTGACAAGAGCTGTCTTTAGTGCTTGGAAAGTCTGTGACTGATCATTAGTCCACACAAAGGATACATTCTTCCTTAGTAAGTGGGTTAGAGAAGCGGCGATCTTTGCATAATCTTTAATGAATCTACGGTAGTAACCACTTAGACCTAGGAAACTTCTGAGAGCATTGGTAATGGTAGGTTCTGGGAAATTGACGATCACCTTAGTTTTGTTGTCATTAGTATTAATGCCTTGTGCGTCGACGACATGTCCTAGAAAGTTGAGTTTCTTTCTCAGGAAGTCTCATTTTCTGAGGTTGATTTTCAGGCCTGCTAGCCATAGGCGTTCCAATACTTGTTGTAGTTTGGCAAAATGGTCAGGGACTGATTTACTCACAACAATGATGTCATCTAGGTAAGCAAAAAGAGAGTGTCCCATCATGCCACTAAATACCGAATGGATAAGTCGCATGAATACTGAAGGAGCATTTCTCAAACCAAAAGGAAGTCTCTTAAACTGGAAATGTCCGGAAGGGGTGCTGAAGGCTGTAACTGGGTGAGAGGATTCTTCCATTTCGACCTGCCAGTAACCACTGAGGAGGTCTAGGGATGAAAAGACTACATTATTTTCACCTAGTGATTCTAGCAAATCTGTGAGGACGGGTAACGGGAAACGGTCTGGAACGGTTACAGAGTTTACTTCACGGTATTCCACTACTGGTCTAAGGTTGCTGTCCTTCTTTGGGACTAAGAAAAGAGGGCTATTCCATGGACTGACGGAGGGTTCGATAATGTCCTGAACTAACATTTTCTGTACCATCTGATCTGTCAGTTTTCTCAAGCTGTGAGGTAACCGATATGCTGGTATGTAAATCGGCTGAGTTACTGGTACTAGTTCTATGTGATGTTTGACTAAGTCTGTCCTGCCCATTTGTTCTCCGGGTAAGGCTACCACATTTCTGTAAGCATGCAAAAGGTCGAGCAGTTGAGATTTATGCTGTGGAAAATCTTTGCAAGTCAGATTTGAGAGCAGGTCAGGTGAACGAGTCGGAGCAGAACCCGTAGAGTTAATGGCACATATACCTGTTTGTTGACTATCATCATCAGTAGAGATAGAGGATTCCTGGCACACCATTATGCCCACTGGGTATACCAGGAAGTCTCCAATCTTTACACCACTTTTAAGTTTTATTGGAGCATTAGTGACATTGAGCAAGTATAAATAGCATAGGCTGTCCTCTAAGACCGTGCACCAGGCTGACTCATAAGTTAAGCCATTCACACAACACGTCTCAGGTAGTGTTAGTAT
This sequence comes from Birgus latro, assembly GCA_018397915.1. Lineage (NCBI taxonomy): Eukaryota > Metazoa > Arthropoda > Malacostraca > Decapoda > Coenobitidae > Birgus > Birgus latro. Next base: position 6,070 of record JAGKTI010008039.1, on the reverse strand, counting down.
ATCCACTCCTTCTTTCGCACCTACAACACAAACAGAGAACAGAGACTTTGGTGAACTCATGCGGTAACAAAATTGTGCACGTATTCGTTACTGCACGCCTCGTCTCTGCGTGTTGGAGAACATCAGTCAGACTCTGTGAGGTAGGTAAATGAGACATGTCTGAGTCGGCTGTAGTTCTGTCGTTAGAGAAGGCTGGAAGAGCCTTTTCTGAATGCTGAAAGGATGTATCATCAGGTGTTGAGGAATGCATGTCCTTGCTGTCAGTTTCGTTTTGTTTTGTTTTTGAAGGCTCCAACATGCTTGCATGCGTCGGCCTTGGTCACCTAATGGCAGCTCTCCATGCTGATCGATCCCTGGCAGCCTCCCTGTTCAGTCCCTTAACCCTTAAGTCACACTTAAAGACCTCGTCCCATGTCTTTCTCGGTCTACCCCTCCCAACCCCTTCCCCAGTACTAACACCTCTCACCCTCTGTACCCAATTATCATCCCCCATCCTCTCCACATGTCCAAACCACCTCAGCCTACATCTCCTCATCACAACACCAATACACTCCAGTCCCATCCTACCTCTCAACTCTTCCATCGTAAACCCAGCCCCCCCAGGCCTTGCACGCAGGGACGCACTGCACATCCACCTAATCATTGTCATTTCTGTACGTTTAAACCTCCAAATATCCTCTTCCTTTACTGCCCAGGTCTCACTACCAAACAGCATCATACTCCTAACACATGCTGCATACAAAGATCCCTTAGCACATAAGGAGAGTCCTCTCAATGTCAGGAAAGGCAACAGCTCCCTGAACTTCTTCCAACCACTTCTCACCCTAGCAACCGAGCTAACTCCAGCCCCACCTCCGGCACATAACATGTCTCCCAAATAACAAAACTCCTCAGTCAGCGAGGGAATATCTCTGTATTCTCGGGTGATGATGATGATGATGGGTTGGCTTGTGTTGTACTCTTAAGACAGTGCGAGAGTCAAGGAGGACTGAATGACTGAATTTATCGTAAGGACAGGACGGGGACATTCCATACTGTAGACTGGAAACCCAGAAATGTCTATACTACTACAGGCAGGTAATAATGCAATGGAGTGTTGTGCCATGATGGGTAAGCCAATAAGGGCATCTGCTGGATATTTCAGTTCATTAGTAACATGAAATTCTATTGGGAAAGGGAGTAAGGCGCTGTCTAGTTGTACTTCTAAAGTGACTCTTCCCTTGACCTTAAACTCTGAGCCTTCTATACTGCATAGGCGAATGTCAGGCGGCTCAAGGAAACTGATGTGTTTGTGGTGGTGTTGAATGATGTCTAAAGAGGTATCAGAAATCAAGTTTTACTATAGATCCAATGCCCATGAAGAACGATGTTGGTATCTCATTACTCCGTCCTAGAATGACTAGACCTGAAGAAGTTATGGGTCCAACACGACGGATGGGGAGTTGGTGTTCTGTTGCTACGTCATATTGGTCCGATACGGGCGCGGCACTTCCCCCGACCGGTGGCGGTTGAGGTAAGGACATTCCTCAGTAGTGTGTGCCGTACTGGTCCTATGATACTATCATGTAGGACGACGCGAGCGGGAAGGCCGTCTAGTTTGGGAGTGAGGCCATGTGTGTTTACGGCAACTGTTTGCTCTGTGTCCGGGTTTACCACAGTGCCATCTGAGGATCGAGGATTGTCTGTTCTGTCGGACGCTAGATTGATCATGACCAGCAGGTGGAGAACGATGCGGGGCAGGTCCGCCTCATGTGGTGGAACGGGAACGGTATTGGTCTGGGGGAGTGGTAGTGTGACAGACCTGAGAGACCAAGGGGTGGTTTGTGGCCTGACGCGTGCAGTTTGAACCTGTTCTTTCATGGATGGTTTTAGTGATCTGAACAATTTTATCTCCTGGATTGAAACCGATCGCCAGGGCTATCTCCCTCTATTTAGGATCAAGCCAATGGAGGAATCTCAGGTAATCAAATAAATCTGAAAAGTTGTTGAGTGAAACCATAGGAGTTCCATTCGCTTCCTCTACCCATTTTGTGCCTATAAGTAATTGGCGGATCTCGCTACTAGTGGTTTTCATGGCAGCAGCTGCTTCACGTAGTTTGGTATGTTGGTGGGGGACTTGCAAATCCTCATCCATCTGGGTGAGGAGATTAGTGTACCCAATAAGAGATGCAAAACTGGAATGTTGGCAACAAAGTGTTATGAGTTCCTTACGGAAATCATCAAAGGTTTTTATGCCATCAAAATGTCCAGCACTGATCGCGGATCCGATGTCCGATTTGCCTTGGTGTAAGCGACCCATAAGATAAGAGACTTTGAGGTTTTCATCTGTAAACCGCCGATTGTGGATGTCAGTTTCGACCTCTCTGAGGAAATCATAAACAGAAAAAGTGGAATCCTAACCGGTAAATTTGGGACGATTGGCATCATCGAGATAGAGAGACTGTGGAGTAGGGGTTGTTTGGTTCATGGTTGGAAGTGTGGAAGTAATTGAAGTAGGGGATTGAGAGAGAGAGTAGGTAGGAGTAGTTATCTGTAGCGCAGACGGGAGATGAAGTGGGGCAGGAGAGGTGGCAATAGTGGAAGGAACGGGGAGAGAAGCAGGCTGTGTAGTAGCAGGGGTAGAGGATGAGGTATCTGGATGGATAGTATCTGGATGGGAAGTTTGTTGTGAGGCGGGTAATGAAGTGGTAGGCGGTGAGTCAAGTCGTGGGTACGTGCACCCGCTACGTAGATGAGTCAGTGAATTGTCCTCGGCGGGTGGAGTGTGAGCATTGGTTGCTTCTTGGCTGAGAGTGGGTGGAGTAAGTTCCGTATATTGAAAGTATGACGTGTAGTCTGGCGATGTAATGTAAGATGAGAGATGAGGAGTGATATATACAGGGTGATTCACGAGTTTCTCTGGAAACTCTGGGAAATGCAAGCTTATGCAATTCTAAGCATAAAATACTCTATAAGTATAGATGTTTAATGTAATGGTTTAGAAGTGGGGAAATTTTCAAATTGACAGATGTGAGTGGGAGGCCCCCCATCATGTTGAAAAATGATATGTCGCTGTGTCTTCAGAGGCACATCTTTAACACGCCAAGTCCCAACTGTTTTTTTACGCAGCCTACCCCCAGGTCCCAACCGATTTTTGACTTTTTGTTTTTTGGCTGAAACCTTCGCTTTTGGTGAGAAACATCGAAAATTCATAGTGAAATCACGATCCTGAGGTAAAAAAATGTTGATACAGGTGTCACTCAACCTTACGTTTTCCTTCTTTTTCAGGGTACCTGGCTAAGAAAATGAACTATGGAAGGGTTGAGTAATTCAAGCCGCTTTAAAATTATGTATTTATTTCATTTATTTGGTACGAATTTAAGTGTATTATAAGTCTATAATGGTTTTCACACAGTAATATAGGCGTTTAAAAGCATTGTTCACTTACCCAAAACCCCAGTATGAGGCACCTTCTTTTACGACATTAGCACCTCACCACTTCTGTTTGTTTCTACCTCTAGCTTCTTTGTTTCTTTGTCCTCCACCTCAGGAATTACTTTCACCGTGAATTTCGTCATTAGAGAGACTGTGGGGCAACATACTAGTGGAATCTCAAATTTTGATGGAAATATGTACCCAAAAAACGCTGCGAAATTCAGATCATCGAAATTTAAATTGAACTAATGGGAAAATTTTTTTGGGGTCCGGGGCCTCCGAACCTCACTACATAAAATCATCATTTTTTGCCCACACCCCCTGTAAACTTTATGAACTATAACTGTGGTTAAGTAACTGTAGTTCTGAATTGTATTGCCATACTGTATGGCAGAATACGGATTTTTGCCTTGTCAGCAAGGGTATACTGTACTTGGTGTATTTCTGCCCCTTCCAATACTCCCTTTTCTCCTTTGGTTGCGAACATTTAGAGGTGCCAGGCTGCTCACGTCCATTTACCACTGCTACCCGAAGAAACACTCTTGCTTGCCATCTTGAAACTGGTAGCTGCAATGAAAATACATACAACGAAATTACAGCAAAATGCACGTCCACATATGGAAGGTACAGGCTGAAACTGCAGCGCTTGGCTGTAGAGTGTGAGATGGGAGAAAATCCTTTGCATCAACACTCCCATTTTTCTTAATTTTTACTTCTACATTATTCTGCTGTGCTTTGTGGTCTGGGTTTTCTTGAATAATATATCAAACATCTGGTTTTCAATATAAAGCTGGTTTTATGCCCTTAGCTATGTTCCACTTCTCAGTTCCTTTATCTTTTGCTCTCTCTTTCTCCATATCTTGTTCAAGCCTTCATTTTTTGCTTCCATATTTTCACTAATAAATAGAAATTTCCCAATAATGTCTTCTATATTTTATTCATATGGTTGTTGCAATTCAATAATAGTTTTCCTTTCTTCACCATGGCTTGTTTTGGTTGAAGTTGGGCCCTGAGACCATCGAAACATGCGATTTTGCATCAAAAAGTGAGATAGGCGGACCACTTGAAAATGCATCAAAATCTGAATCATCGAAATCTAAACAACTGAAATTTGAAAATCCACTGTATATACAGATATATATATATATATATATATATTGCTAGACGCCTTCATCCCGTAAGGAGTGGTCACAAACAAACTGCCTCCATGTCACACACACACACACACACACACACACACACACACATATATATAGATATATATATATATATATACAGAGTATATCATTTGTTTTGTTTTTGAAGGCTCCAACATGCTTGCATGCATTGGCCTTGATCACCTAATGGCGGCTCTCCATGCTGATCAATCCCTGGCAGTCTCCCTGTTCAGTCCCTTAACCCTAAGTCACACTTAATGACCTCGTCCCATGTCTTTCTCGGTCTACCCCTCCCCCAATATTAACACTTCTCACCCTCTGTACCCAATTATCATCCCCCACCCTCTCCACATGTCCAAACCACCTCAACCTACCTCTCCTCATCACAACACCAATACACTCCAGTCCCATCCTACCTCTCAACTCTTCCATCGTAAACCAAGCCCCCCCAGGCCTTGCACGCAGGGACACACTGCACATCCACCTAATCATTGTCATTTCTGTACGTTTAAACCTGCGAATATCCTCTTCCTTTACTGCCCAGGTCTCACTACCATACAGCATCACACTCCTAACACATGCTGCATACAAAGACCCCTTAGCACATAAGGAGAGTCCTCTCAATGTCAGGAGAGGCAACAGCTCCCTGAAATTCTTCCAACCACTTCTCACCCTAGCAACTGAGCTAACTCCAGCCCCACCTCCGGCACATAACATGTCTCCCAAATAACAAAACTCCTCCACACTCAAGAGACTCACCTGCAAGTTCTACCCTCTCACACCTAACAATCTCCGCCTGCTCTCCCCGACATGCTGCACACGTGAAATCAGCTTTATCTCGGACTCTACCTCTAATACCACTACATCTCTTGTGACCCATTTATCACAAACACTACACAAGATGGAATTACTTCCCACACCCTTGTGGCAAACTGCACATGGCCACTCTCCCTCTCCTCTAATTGTACTGCCACCAACCCTAGATATCATCACTTTTGTTTTATCTGCATTTACCCTTAAGCCAGTGCAGCCCCTCAGATAGCGTTTTTTTAAGTAGCAAATCCATCGATAGCGACAAGAATGAAAAAATCTCATAGCGATTAATGCTGCATGGTTAGCTTAAATCCGCTAGGCATTTAACACGTAGCAAGCAGGTGGGCAGAGTTGCCAAGGTCGGACCCTGGTAACACTGATAGTGAGTGCGAGTCTATTGTCATTCAGTTCATTGACCCATGTGGAGTGAAAGTATGTATCTTAAGCTTTTCTTATAACTAATCTCCAACTCTCTCTCTCCTACCAAATTTTACAGTTTTAAATATTTCCTTTACTTTTACTTTTCTCTTGGGGGAATGCCGGTATCTAGGCAATACTGACGGGTGGAAGGTGAACCTCCCCGCAGTTACCCCAAGAAGAAGAAGAAGAAGAAGATTGTTTGTTTATCCACACGCCGTGCAATCATTCAACTTGTCACAGTCTCGCCATTGTTAAAGTTTTTTGTG